>VWZV01012879.1:412459-449112 GCA_013397155.1 Irena cyanogastra | reverse complement strand
GGAAAAAAAGGATAAAATAGGGCTGTTATGCCAAAGAACCTTGGCCCAAACAAATCTTATTTTAATTAGCATGGTCATCACAACTAGGAAGATTTGGAATGTGTTCATGTTAATTTTTAATAAACAGGAAAGCCAATAGTACCATTACAGCACACTGAAATCCCATAGCTATTTTTCATTTAGAAAGTTAGGCGTTGAAATTGTGTCTAAAAATCCGCATTTCAATTATTTTATCACCTAGTCTTGCAAGTGCACACATCTGATACTGTTCTTTTGTGTGGCAGCTGTAAAAATCGTAAGCAATTTTTACTGTCAAGAAAACTCTGAATAAATAGAGGCTGTTAACTTAGGCAGATATCTGAGGTTATTTGGTGGCAATCAAGAACTCACAGCACTTCAACTAATGGGTTATGATCAGAAACTGTTCCTAATAGCCAGCTAGACGGATCTGAATATGAAGATTTCTATAATTTTGTTGTCAGCTTGTGATGTACTCTAGTGCTAATTATTTGGAACAATTATGTTTTCCTAATAACAAAAGAAGAAGCAGTGAATTAAGCAGGCTTACCTTCAGATCTTTAGATAACAGTTTAAATGCACTTGCCATTAAGAAATAACATTTCTTTTTCCTGTATGGAACCCTAATTATTGAAGATGCTTGTCTTTTAAAATCTACTTCTACTTTTTTTAAGAATGTTCAATGTGTCAGTTTACACTGATGACTTCAGTAACTAGTATTTTCTCAGTCTTAGTTTTACGCCTGTACCTCCCATAGACTGCTTACTTCATTTGGTTATTCAAAAACCATAATTAGTGCAGTAATTAACATGTGGATCCTTCAAAGGAAGACTGTTAGAATCATGGGACGTCTCTCATCATTCTTGCTGATGTATAGATGATAAAAAGACTTGGTTGAGGTGACAACAGGATTTGTATTACTGCACATTATCCAAACTGCAGGGAAATTCAGACAGGACTGTGGTCCACAGAGTCTTTCCTTCTGAAAAAAGTAATTATCCACACTGTTTCTATAATGTAACTAGGTGTTATCCTGCATTTGCAGCTGTCAAATCATTTGTTTTAAAACCATTTTTTGTACCTTGTGAATACTTGAAAGTTTGAGGGTTTGCCTGTTGTCTTTTAAGCAATTATAGAAGTGGGGTGCAGCAAGTGCAGCAACAAAAACAATAATAATAGTAATTTATATAAGCATAACAGATTCCTTCTTGACAGTTGATTTCAGAGATGTTTGTGGTAATGCTAAGTCGATACCATCATAAGATTGCATTCATAAAGAATAGGCCAAATTTAATTTTATTTATTTTCTCTGGAGCAAATATGTTTGTTTGTTTAAGATTTCAGATAAGCTGAATCTGCTGTGTTTTCAAGCCGTGGTAAATCAGTTGCTGATACGTGAGTCTCTGTATGGCTCATGTAAATATATTCCAATGTTTCTCTGAGATGCTTATAGTCAATGTTTTCAGCTTCAATATACAATGTTTTAAATTAGTGCATTAAGGAAATTCATATTCTTTCATTCAGCCTTTAACTTTCTGTAAGTAGTGGTCCTCTTTTTCACATTCAGTGACATATGCCAGAAAAATTCAGTATTTTAGCCTACAGGCAGCCCATGGGACTGGGATGAAATGGCCTCTATACATAGGGTATGACTTTATTTGCTAAAGAGGTTGTTTGAAAAAGCCCTTAGGGTACTGCTGCCCTTTTGTCCCTCAAACTAGTAGGGGGAAAAATATAAAAGGAACTACATAGTAATCCCTTGTAGACAGGTGACCTTAAGCCAATTCTATACTGTAAGGTTTGTTTCCATTTAAACTCAAAACAGACAAAGGAATAAAGCAAAATGCAGGTTTAAATCTGTTGCAGAAACATTGCCTTTTTTTTCTGTAAATGTCTGTCAAATACAGACAACTTTTACTGCAAATTCATAAAGCTGAGTATCATTCTGTATAATTTAATTTAACATTCTGTATGCCCTATATTTTAGCAAAAAATAACATCTGAGGATTGATGGAAATAAACCTACCTCTGTTTATTTCAGGTAACCTGTTCAGAATTTTATTTTCTTTACAACTGTTTAAATTTTGCAAGAACAGCCTAGCACAATTATGCAAACCTTCTGATTCCAGTCTTAACATTAAAAATCAGTCACCATCAGGATCCACTGGAAAAATCAGCAATCACTTTTGTCCTCTGAAGTTCTTTTTTCTTCTGTTCTTAGTGTTGGCCATTGATTAAGAGTGCTATAGTCAAACCAGATGTTATCACAGGGTTATGGTCCCACAGCATGTGCACCATTTGGTGGTGGTGTATTTGGTGTTTAAGCCTGTGTTCAGCCACTATAGTTTTCCAATGAATGAAGACCACAATATTATTTTTTATATCATGCAGTCAGCTGTTACAAGATATGTACCATCCCAATGTGAAACTGCTTTTCACTAGGCAGGCTTCAAAACACCATTATAAATTATGAACAGCAGCTCTGAACCCACCTCAGGATAGCCTCTCATAAGTCACAGGTGTGACATCATGGAGCACTGTAATTAATGGATGTTATGCCACTCCCTTGACTTATGAGATTTTCAGAGGCTTTTAATTACTTTTGAGTTTAAGCCATTCTGGCAGAATTTTGAAGGAACTCCAATGGCAGCCTCTTCTGAATGAAGCTGTTCTAGCGACATTTGGAAAATGTGCCACTCTGGTGGCTGAAGGAAAATGTTTCAGCCGTTCTTCACACCTGGTAGTATGGAGGGAGGTTAAAGGAAGCAGCTTCTGTTGACTGCTGCAGGCACATAGTTACTGTGTTCCTTTTCTGCATCGGGGGAGGAGCTGTGAAAATTGTGGTCAAATCCACATATTATATCAAATAAAAGAGGGGAAAACATCTGAAAAGCCAAGAATGTCTTGAAGAGTTATCATGATGTCATCAACCTGATTTCGGGTATAGAGAAGCCATTGTTTTGCATGTGAACGCAGACTTCATGTAACTGGTAAAGAAGAAATGTCATCATTTTTCACCTATCAAGAATGAATTATAAATGATCACCAGTTAATCAACATAAAGCATTGGTTTAGTTTCAGTGCCAAAATTCCAATATCAGAAGAGCTTCAACCCTCATACGCATACACACCAGAATGCACGTATCACAAGATTAAGTTAACTCAGGTATAAAGCTTTGTTCTCTAAACAGCTGAAGCTTCATGTCATTGTTTATGTGCACAAAACACACATACTTCTCCATATGTTGGCACCATATTGGTGTTATCACCATAGCATTCCCTCCTCTTCAGATGATCTTTTGTTATAACATTTGTTTTTGTGAGGCAAATAAAATATAGTAAATGTAAACCAATTATTTAACCAAATTACTTTGATCGTGGGAAACTGACAATTAGTGTTACAGCTTCTCAGCAGTGAAATCCACACAATAGAGGAGACTGTGATATTCTGTACTGCAGTGTAAATCGATGTAGTGCATTTATTTTGTGTAGCAAGCTGTGAGAGAGGAGGAGAGAAGTGCAGGAGAGGAGCGATGGCCCTCTTGATGAACTGTTATTCTGTATCTGTGCTGTGTTTTGTGTGTTGTTTAGTTTTTCTGGGTTTGCTTGTTAATATATTGGGACAGCTCTTCACAGCAACCTTCGTGGCTTATGTCAACACCTAAAGCATATATGCGTGGGTACGAGATGATCAGCTAATTAATCAAGGAGTTAGAGACTTGCCAAAGTATCATTTGTGATTTTGATTTCTAGTAAATACTGATGACAGGTTAGTTTGGTTACCTGTAACCACTATCCACTCTAACAGTCTTATCTTTTGCACATGAATTGGAGGAGAAGTATTATAATCATATGCACTGGTATACCTACCAAGATCTGGGTTTTTTCTCAAACCTTGAATGCATCAGCCCTTCCATGAAATAGCTGTGAGTTAGGAGAACATTCTGGGCATTGTCATGCAAATGAGGCAACCAAACATACCACTTTGCTTCAAAATTGAAGCATTTGCTCTGCAGTGACAAGTAGCTTTTAAAACTGGAGCGGGGTTTTGTGAGCTAAGTGGGCAACCCTATCTATCCTCTGAGATCTGCTTTCTAAATACCCATACATGAAGTCCTAATTCCACATCTGAGTGCTCAGATTTGCACTTATGAGATATCCATACATCTCTGTCACCGTTTAACCAGGCCTGTCTCATTCTGATGCAGATTAAGGTGGTCCTTTATCCTTGAGTATTGTCCTTCTCCCACAATCATACAATAAAAAAACCACCAGAAGATGCGCATAGTACTGAGAAGTTGAGGTTGATCTGGTATTCAGCAACTCTTAAAGCCAAGGTCTCATGATACATTGCTTCAACCAGTATAAATTTTATTTAATGCTACAGCATCTTCTCAGCAGTCCTCAAGAATTTAGCCAGTAGGTCATGAGGAAAAAACAAGTCCTCACCTGCCTCACAGTTCACAGAAAACACCCATAATCAGAAACTATTTCAGTCTAGATTTGGGGCTAACTTCAGAAATGGTAAGAAAATGGGACATATGTTTCTCTCTCTCTCTCTGTAACAAAATGAGCACATCCCAAATGCTACTTTTGGCTGTGCTTATGAAAAGGGGTGTGGAAAGAGAAACAGAGTTAAACATAGTGACTCAGGATTAGATAGCTTTTAGCCAGCATCCTAATGCCCATTAGAAGCCAGAATGGATTTCAGGGCACTCACTGGCGTTATATGATAAAGAATGAGCAGAATCCAGATTTTTTATTTTTGTTTTAATCCAAAGTTGGATTAATTGCTTTGTGACTCAGTGGGAATTTTGTCCATGTCCTGAATGTGGACACAATTTTATTCCTAATCTCTGACCAGTATTGTTCCACGTGCTGTGCTGTTCCGTGGAGGTGACAAAGCTATAGGTGCAAATAATGGGTCCATCATAGTAATAGAAGTACTTGATCTGCTGGCCAAGTAAGGTTTTCTAGAAGGTAACGGAGACAGTGGGTACTGGATAGCTGCAATGCTGGAACAGTCAGGCTTCTCAAATCCCTTGTGGCCCAGTGTCAGTGGCATTGTCAGTGTGGTGCTGCATGATGCCTCAGCAATGGCTACTGGTTCCTTTACATGAAGATTTTGGTATTGAATTCAAGACATTCACATTTGAAAATGTAGATCTTAAGGACTTCACAGCTTGTTAGATCTTGTCAGTCATGTATGTCCGTCCTCAGAAACAGGAGCTTTCTTAGGATGACCGGTTAAAGTTATGGAGAGAGTTGCTTTCGAAGTTGGGTTTTCTGGTGTTTGCAGCACATTTGGATGGTACCTTAACTCTAGGAACCAAACTACCCTCAAACCATCCCAACATATAATTCATTAAATATTTGGGTTCAAATACTTAATGTTAGTGTGAATGGATTCATAAAGGAAAAAGAAAGGATGTTGAGAAAGAGCTGTTGCAGTTGCCCTTCTTTTTTGTTGTTGTTGTTGTTGTTGTGCGTTAGCGACATTATCTCCCAATTTCTTTTTGAGCAATTATTTAAATAAAACTAGGTGTTACATTTCTAGTTATTACGAATGCTGTTTATACACAAATTGGAGCAGATCATGATGCAGCAAAGAACTTTTTATACTGCTTAGATTGTGCAGAAAAATAGTGCTTTATCAGCATTACATGCCTCAGTGAGGAATGTTTTGCTGTTTTAAATCTCATCATTATGAGAAGAATTTATTATCTGTATACAAAGATTTTACTGGAAACTATTGAGCTAGGCTGTTGTCATCTAACTGAAAATGAAATCATGTTCATGATAATTAGACAACGGGATTAATGAAAAACCCACACTAAATTACTGTTTGCATGCAACCTCAGAGATCTACTTTATCAGTTAGAAAATGGTCACATTCATTTTTTGTTTCTTTGCCATGAGACAGTCCCAGAAATTATTGGCAATCCTTTGCCCTTCTGCACTTAAACTCCTTGTCTACAAACATGATGCAAAGTGAAGATGGTTGAGGTTTCATGGAAACGAAGCACACGGTGTGACAGGCCCGTCTGTGCCAGCTTTATGAAACAAAAGTGCCCAGTATGATCATCCTTGCCTTTTGTTCCACACGACGCTGCTCAGGCCGCGGGTTTGTGAGCGCTGCCCGTAGAGTCTGCAAACCTCGATTTATCCGACTGCTTCCTCTCCTGTGCTGTCGGTTCTCAGTTGCACTGCAAGCTTCCCTGCCCCCACAGTTTCCTCCCTTTACCCAGCCCTTTTCCCCAGACAAATCTGAGGGAGAACCTCCTAGCGATTTTCCAAGGTTCTGGGCTCAAAGACTAAACTAATTTATTTTTGAATTGCAGATCAAACATAAACTGCAAAGAAGCATTTAATCAGTTAGGAGAAGCAAGGGTATGGCTTGTTTAAGTCCCAGAATCCATAAACCTGTAATGATTTTATTATATTGGTGTCAGTTTTCATTATTTTCATAAATGGGTGTTCCCTGCTTAATGCACGATATTTGCATCTGATGAACCAATGAGTTTAAACATGGTTTGTTTTAATGCTTTGTGAATTTGCATCCAAATTCATCAGAAGTAATTCTATTTGAAATCACACAGGGCTAAACACAGTGGTTGTAAATCCGTTTGAATTGAGATGCCAGAATCAGCCCATTAATCTACAAATCTGCAATATAATTTTTGTATGGTTGGTGGGCTTCTGGTCTGTTTTTTTGTGATGAGGCAGTGGGGATACCAAGTGCACGTGTGGGAGGGGAAGTGTTTGAGGAGGTTGTGATAAATTGACCAAGTGGGAGTATATCTTTGTTATGGAAACCAGCCTGTGAAAGGAGCATATGAAAGGCCAGAGACTGTGGTTTGGGTATGTCTGTCACTGCCACTTGAGGTAGTTGCACGAGGGGAAAGCAAGTCTCTCAAATAAGCAGATTCCCTAATATTTGGGATGGTAGAGATTGGCATCAGCACCTTCCATTCGGTCTTCAGAGTGTCAGAGTTCAGCCAGAGCTTGAAGAAGTGCTATAGCCTGCATCTAATATTTTAAGTCCTCTTACTAAACACTCTGTTACCTTGGATTTTTCTGTGGTTTGTTGTTAAAAAGGGAATGAATAAATGCAGCAAGGTTCACCTCCAGCAGAAACAGGCTGTATTTGGAAGGAGTGGAGGGGGCTGTACTATAGAACACTGCTTCATTTCTTCAAAGCTGTAGAAGAAATCTGTATTTCTTTCAGAGAAAATGGAGAATTAATTTAATTTCTGTGTTCTTAAATAGACTGAAATGTCTGAAATTAAGATGTTTGTTTAAGCTAATAGTTACCAGATTTGAAGATTAATATATCATTGTCTGAGAGTGCAAAAGAATGTATGTGTGAGAGGGATTACTCTCTGAGAAGAAAGGTTTATCAACAACATTTTCCACACTACACATACTTCCGAAATGTAACAATGAAGTTTTGGAGAAAACTATTTAAAGAAAGTAAATAATACATGTTAAAAATACAAAAACGCTTAGTTATCCATAATGTACATTAGCCTTTTTGAAGGAATGTATTCATTCATTTATTTGAATAGGTGACAATTCAAAATGGAATTCAGCTGATACTTTTGAAAATAGTTATGTAATTATTTTACTTAGTTATAATCAAGCTGAATTCAGTTTGAGAGGTATGTGTTTGGCTGAGGGCAAAAGTGATATTTAGCTAAGTTTGTGTCTGCCTTCCTCTGGGAACTAGCAGTCCTGGTTTGGCCCTTGTGAAGCTGAAACTCAAGAATCTATGTCCCTGTTTTGAGTGGCTTGGGCTGGAGCTAACAGGGTCCAGCTTAGAAAAGCATTTAGACCTGTGCTTAGCATTAGCTTTATGCTTAATTCCTAATAGTCTAACTACGGGCCCCTTCTTCTGCACTTGCAAGAATTGCGATGAGTCTGCCATCTGACATCTGTGAAATGAGCTGGTAGACTTGAGTCTTTTTCATAATGAACCAGTTTCCATCTCATAAAATTCTGTAATTGCAGATGGTATCAGTGGACACCTATGACAATCTCAGCAGAGATTGCAGCCCGGCATTCCTCATTATAGGATACATGGACACTGAACTCCTCTCTGCTCATGAACGTGGGGTTGAGTCATTGACAGGGCATTATCAGGAAAATTGCAATGATGTGACTAGAGCTTCCCGGTGGGTAAATGGAGTACCTCAACTCTTGGAGTTGACAATAGGCTCTCCTAAGAAATGATAATGCGGCGATTAAGATTTAAAACTAGGACTCAGCACACCTTGGAATTCTTGTGTGACCCTGGCAACACACTTCTCGTTGTTTTTCACTTTTCTGCCTGAAAAGTTAGTATAATGCTTTTTCCATTTTTATGGTGTTATTTAGTGATAAATATGTTACCAATTGTGAGCAATTCACGAGACAGAGGTTTAGATAGATGCCATTAGATTTTAAGTCAGTTCTGTTCTGTTCTGTTTGCATTTGCATGTTCTTGTGCCTAGCACTAGTGGAAAGCAGGCCAGTTTTATTTTGCTTCCTAATTCTGCATTGAGGACATCAGCTTTATGCAAAGATACCTAAAAATCTTTCATAAAATTCACGCTATTGTGAGAGGCCCTAGAAAAAATAACATGTGAAAGAAGAAAAACATTAATTTTGGACTTCTTTTAGCTTGTTCTTTTAGGCACTGATATAATTTTTGTTCTGTCTGTGTACATTTTCATATATGCATTTTCTTTTTATAAAGAAAATAATATCATTCAAATATCTTCAGAGTCTTTTTATTTCTGTAGAAGCACTTGAATAATGTTTTAAGGGTACTTGGAGACACAGTGAAAGAAGTGGTGAACCTTGGTGAGTTTTGGAATGTATCACAAAAGTTACAGCTTCAGAATCTGTAAGACCTACCTGTGACTTGCAGCAGCTGTTTCAACCTGTGGTGCCATGGGCTGCTCTGAAGCTCTGTAATCTGCGCATCTATGAAATAGCAAACCACAGCGAGTCCTGGCAATTGGTCTCTTCCATGCCAGAAGTTAGAAAACTCTGAGCTCGCTAAACTACAGTAGCTGGAAAAAGAGTAAGAAATATTTTTTTGAAAAGGTAGCTTAAATAACCTTTTAACGAAAGTGTCAACAGGAGCTGTTAGTTTCTTAGTGGTTTTGAAAATCAGATTTTCCAGGTATCTTGCTTCAGGATTCTGGACTTGGTTTTTTGTTTGGGGGAGTGGCATTTAAAAATATTTTAGATAAATATGGTCATTATTTAATTTTAAAATATTCACTCTTTTCCTAGTCTAAGTTGGGTCTCAGGAAGGAAAAAAATTAAAAGAGCTAATGAGATGACCTGACAGAGTGGCAAGGCTTGTTTACTAGTCCGTGTTTGACTAGGATTCATGCTTTGTATGATTGACAGTCATTGCAAATTCTTTGGGTTTTAAGGCTTTAGGCACCACAGTCTTGAGTGAACTTTAGTTCAGAATGGAGATGTTTACAAAAGTTATCTAAGTAGTTCCTGCAGAGTCCTGTGCTGCTTTTCACTGAATTGTTCTGGAATAGTATGGATTTGCAGTATAAGTGGTGATGAGCTGGGTTAAGTCATACTCTTAACTACTGTACAGTCTATTTATTCCATCCGGGAGCTTCATCACCCTGGCACCTGAAAGCGGGTGAGGCAGCTGAATTGACTTTCCATTTCTCACCACATCTAACCATCTTCCTGCAGTATGACATGAACATTCTAGTCTTTCATCAAAATAAGATTATGCTTATCAAATAGGGACAAAAATTTTCCTCCCTCTCCAGCATTTGCAGATTATGTAGCCAGAATATCTGCACTTAAATCTTCAATATTTCCATTCAAGCCAGACTTCTAATAGCTCTTGTTTCACTATTCTGAGTATTCTTTAGTCATGATCTCTCTTCTAGAAAGATCAATACATAATTTAGTTGTATCTGTACCAGAACAATATGTAGCAGACGTGCCTTTGAATGTGCAATTAAAAATTGCTTTGGTCTGTTTTCTTTTCCTGTTTTACATTTCATAAACTAGTATGTAATTTGATGAACACTGTCATTCTTTAAATTTCTTCAGCATTACAGTTCTCAAGGGACTTGTCTCTCATGGAATATAATTTTTGCATATTTACTTTGTCCACAAGTGCTAGTATGCAGTAGCACAAGTTCAATCCTACATTATTATTTTCTTATTTACTTATGCTACATCCTGGTTTCCTTTGTATTGATGTTAATGCTTCCAGTTTGGTATTAACTCCATGTGCCATCAAAAAGCTGTTGATTTCTACCTCTAGTTAAGCAACAATTTAGGTAGCCTTGTCAACAGAGTAGTGTGATAATTATTCAGCTCTTGAACACACAACTTTGCAGCCAAGTACAGGCAACATGATAAGGAGGTTCTGAGCCCTTTGGGATAGCTGCAGTTCAACATATTACTTTGCATTTCCCATACAGCCCAGGCACATAGACCATCTTGCAGTTCCTGCATTGACAGTGCTCAGCGACGGCCCAGGAAGCACCAGCTTTGGTATCTTCTGTCTTGCTTTACCTACCCCCTGCCTCGTGCTTTCTAACGCTGGAAGTGAAAGACAGTTCGTTTAAGTGCTACTCTATCAGTAGCACTGAAAATATATTTCTGTCAGCAGAAGGGTCAATTACGTGAACAGCTCTTCCTTTGAAGATATTCTGGAAACATGCTGCTTCCATCCTTCACCAGAGGTGAATCATGAAAAGAAGCCTTTGTCATGAACTCGACCGTTGAAAGTGGTATAAAAGGGTTACCCATCTCTCCATCCTCTATTTCCCATCCAACCTCCCAGAACAAGCAAGTACCCCTACTTCATGCTTCCTAAATAATCCCAGCATTACTGCTAGGCCTGTAACACTCTGAGGTGAAAAATCAGCATGTTTTCTGACACTCATCACTTTGGGCATGGTAAGCCTTGATGCTGTCAGGTGCCTCAGGAGGAGTTAGGGGCAGCAAAGGGGAAGGCCTGTGTATTGAAAGTGTCCCATCTATGAGCAGCCCTATTCCTTCCTCCTTATATGTTGTTATCTTCCTTGCACTGAGACTGACTTTTGGGGTGGGAAGTCTGATGTCAGAAGTTTGCAAGCTGCCTTTGCAATTAATTCACCTTCGTCTTAAGCCAGGTAGCGCTGTGGAGGCAGCTGTACTCATAGCTGATCTGTGTTGTGGTTACACATGTAAGGCTGAAGCATCTAATCATGTTGGGGTTTTTTCAAAACACAGCTTGGCATGACCTGCAGCTTTCAGACTAAATTATTGTAGTGCTTCTTTCGAGCTGTAGATCTATTGCAAAAATACATAAATATTATTTGCCACTGGCATTACACTTGATGTTACACTTAAAAGCAAAGAAACAGATCTTTCTCCACTGAAAACCTGTAAAGTGGAAACTATAAAACCCTCTTCCCTTGCTTTCTTCTGAAACTGGTTGTAATGCTCTCTTCCTCTCACTGTTCCAGACTCTACAGCTTAACTAAATGTGTGTCCCTCCTCCAATTTTCTTTCCTGTATTCCCAGGCAGGTGAGAGACTAAAAGGAAAATATCAACTGTATGTCAGTGCCTAGATAAAAAGCTGCAAAATTAAGTTATGAAGCTTGCCCTTTTTAGCAAAATCTCATATTGGGTCAGTATAGTTCCTTCCTCATGGCAGTTTATTGCTTCTAATCATGCGAATCAGGGGTCATTCTAGTATGCTTTTGATGAAGTCCACAAAAGAGAGCACCCTTATCTCCTCCAGTGTTTTAGACATCGACACAGAGTATTTTTTTTCAGGTGAGATGGAAAGATGCATTAATTGCTTCACTTAGCTTTTGATATAAGCCATCCCATAGAGTCCTGACACTTTGCATGCTGAGCAGTCTTGTCCTTGAAGTTACTGTAGTGCACAATGATCAGAACTTACTGCTGATGTTTTGTTAGCATTTACCAGCAGTGTCTTGGCGGAGGGTGACCTCCATACTGTCTCTAAACATTTTCAATTTACAGACTCAAGAATTTTTGCTGCCTTTGCCTCTCATTCTTCTGAGGAGGTCAGCCCTTCATGAATTTGCCACAAGAAAGAAGTTCAAAATACCCTGTACACTTAAACAGCTTAATAGGAATATAGCCACAATGAACACACGACATACAATTCATTTTAATATTTATAGAAGAAATTCATGTTGTTTTAAGTGTATACAAGCAGCTGCTGTCATTTGGCTATGAGCAGATGTTAGACCTCCGAAAGCTTCACTGATAATTAAAATACTAACAGTTAGTGTTTTACCCCAGCTGCAGGTTCTGTTTACTGTAAATTTGATTTTAATGGTGCCTCTGTGCAGTTATTGAATAGAGGTTTGTTTTCTACTATACATGCAAAAGTGTCTACAATGAAGACAAATGGTTATTTCCCATAATTTACTCTGGAAAGATATGAATATAGCTGTAACGTAGTTGAATTTATAAATGAAATACAGATATGACTATCACATTTGAAATGATAGTTTCTGCTGTCTTAACTAACAAAAAGAACTAGGGAAACTTACTATTTGTAGTTATTCCCAAGCATTCCTCCTGAAAACTGCTGTGCTTTTTAAACGGGTTGAGATATGCCCTCAAGCAAAGAACAGGTGCTTCTTTTTACTGAAAAGGTGCATAAATCAGAATAGGTAAATACAGAGAATCATGATACTCATAGTTGATCGGTATGCCAAAGAATATAATTTCTGCTTGATAATTTAATAACATGATGTTTTATTTTGGGTATCCCTTACAAGTGTCTGTTCTCTTTTTTTCATATATGTACATCAAACGTTGGGGAAGGCCAGCCATTTTCAGAATTGTTAATCCCAAGGGCCTGATTATGCAAACACAATGCATAATGCAAGCAACCATGTTTAGTCCCTTTGAGACTATTGAGGCTAACTATGGCAGTAAGCAGTACACTTGATAAATAAATGCTTATAAAACCAGGATCTGAATGTATATATTCTTGAAAAACAAAAACTTTCGCTGAGATAATAATGACAAAGAGGTTTTTTTCCTTTTTTTGACAAAGCTGTTAGTGTCTGGGACTAGACCTATTTCAGAAATCCAGATCATTTTCCCTGTGAGCAGAGCCTGGGGGGATTTTCCCCTGATTTTTCTCATATTAGTATATTATTTTTCATATTATATTATGTGTTCTGTCTGCGTAGGAAACAGAAATCTCTGGTTTGACCAAGCAGAACCAGAACCTCTTGAAACTGGGATTTTGATTTAGAAGTGCTAAAAATGCACTTTCCATTTGCACTGCAGGGGAAAAAACAGAAAGAGTGCATCCGAGTATCATCAATGTCAGTTGTTCCCAAACTGAAGGCCAGAGTAGTCTTTGAAGCTGGACTGCCAAGAAATGTCCAGACTGGCTATCCTCATCTCAAGCTGCTAAATTGCGCTGGAAGACATAGCTGACATACTCCAGATACATTCCTGGTGCTGCTTGCCCGTGTAGGTAATTGCTGCATATGCCACAAAGAGGCTTTTCCTCACACATCAGAGCTGGGAAGAGCAGCCTGCATGGTGGCAAACAGGTAAAGAGAAAAGTGGTTTGCAAGTAAACTGGTTACTCTGCAGGTTAGGCAGCTGTAAATTCTGGATGTTAACACTGTGCATGTTTGCTATGATCAGTGGGAGTTTTGGTATGTGTATTTTTTTATTTGCATTCTGTCTGTAACTGGGCTCTATAGCATTCATTTTTGACCTTGAGTGCAGGAAAAGAGAAACTGAAATTTTTCCTAGAGAAGGCCTTTTCCCAAAGGCTGATTAGACACTGGAGGGAAACCAAACCAAACAAACTACCTAAACACCCTAACTGAACAGCTTGGCTATTTGATTTTGTGGTTGTCTTTTTCTTTTGTGTCTTTTTGTAGCCGTTGACATAGTTCTGTAAGATGTGAAAAGTAAAAATAGCAAGCAGGAAATTTCCGTCTGTTTTTCAAAAGAATAAATATTACAAGAGTACTTTCACATTTGTAGAAAGCTAAAGGATATCTGCTGCTTTTTAAGATACCTGAAATGTTAAAACTTCATCCTTTATTCAAGCAGTTCTTAGAAGACCTTGAAGTTTCCAAACATGATTGAGTGGTTAAGGAAAAAACCAGAAGCTAAGTCTGTTTTGAGTTTCATCATTGAAGCATGACATTACTGGATTTTTAAGTATAGAATAAACTATGAACATTATTTGGGATTTTTTTGTTGTTGTTTTTGATTTTTTTCAGAAATAATGTATTGAAAGGGGGAAAAATGAAGCCTTTTTGTATTGGTATCTCTTGAGATTTATGTAATTTGTGTCAATGGTGGAATTTTTTTATATCTCTTAGGGAGCTGGTAAAGTCACCTATAGGTATACTTATTTGTATTGCTTTACAAATATTTGCTACCTTTGTGGACATAATAGTCATAACTGGGCCATTTTGGGTTGCTGATTTATTTCACTTCTTGGTTTGACCAATCATATTTTCATTCCTTCAGCAGAAGACATGAATGAGCCTTCATAACCTCTTATTTAGTAGCTTAACTAGCTGGTTTTAAAAATGCTGACCCATATGTTGCTTGCACATAAAAGCCTTGCATAGGAACAGAGATCTGAAAAATGCATCTTATTATTATGGCCTCTGAAAATCAGGGAAATCCCAAATTATGCCACAGTTCTTAGACTGTACTTAATTAATTTAAGAAGAGCTAGATCATTACAAAAATAATTGAAAGAAAACAGAGCAGAAACTTGTAGCTTGATCAAGGTATAAGTTACATTACTTTATGAATTTGAAAAGTGGACTTACTGTACCATTCAAAATATCATGCTGCCATGTAGACAATAACTTTTAAAACAAGAAAATCAGTTGCTTGTTCAAGTGATGTTAGACATAAGGCAATTTTTAAAAATCTTTTAAATTCCTTACAGGTTGCATTTAAATGAAGGAAAATATATTTCTTTGCATTCACATTATTTAATATTCGTTGCATTTTGGCAGATACGAAATGTTTGTTTGTGTCAATAAATAATATACCTAATGACCAAAGTATGAAAAATTAAGTGTTGCTGAATAGGGGACTATAAATCAGGCCTCCTAGAACTTTTACAGGAAAGGAAAAATAGCTGTTTTAAGCTGGCTGTGTAAATGCAGATCATTTCCATTGTCATAATAGATTATTTCATTTATGACTTACTGCTTTGTCCTAAAGGTGCTCCTTGTGAAGGATGTCCTCAGCCCAGCCTCACCACACACAGCCGCTTGCTACAAGTTTTAGGGAAGGATTAGAATTCTGAAGAGGCTGCTGGCTGAGAGCAAGGTGGTGCTTTACATATAATATTAGCCCAGACTTTCCTCACGCATTACGCGTTTCTTTCTGAGACAAGTCTCCTTAATGCCATCTTTATCTGCTACACGATGCATGAAATCTACTTTCTGTTTTAGAACTGCAGCTGACCCCCGACCCCATGAGTGGAGCCACAATGTGACCTTTCTATTGTCATCAGCTTTCATTCTCCTGAAAATTCTATGAATTTTTATTACAAGTTTTTTTAAACCGAGCTGAGGCTTCAACAAATTACTTGACACAGATGAGATGAAGTTGTTGAAGTAGTGTTAGATAAGTTTTACAGCCAGCATGTGTGCTGCTGAACAGTACAAAGCCAGTGTCCTACAATGTCATACACCAGTAACTGCTGAGCCTACTATTGGATAAATACATCATTTTATGGAACATTGATTGTTCTATAAACCCAATGGAGTATTATGCTCTATGATCAAACCATTTAGATTGTGTGTAGAGCACAGAAAATGCCATATTCAGGATGGTACTAAAAGTGCCATTTGTGTATTTTATGGATGTCATTACGGGGGAAACTTCTCTCTGTAGGCCCTGTTTACTGCAAAATTTTTTAGTCTGTAATGACATTTTTCATTCACAACGTATGCCTTCAAGAGAGGGGGCCCTTGTTTTATTTGTTTCATTCGAGTTTACTGCACAAATCCTGTACATTTTAATTAAATGTAAGCTTAACAAAAGAATAAGGTATTTATTCTGTGGGGAACAAATGATGACAGTAACAAAAGAATAAAACAGACACACAAAAGGAAGTCAGGTATTGAGTAAGAGAGAGGGGAAAAGGTACTAAGCCCTATTTCTAGTTTCCCAGACACACATTAAACATCAAAGCATTTCTTTTAGCCCTATTTCAGGAGTTTGTGGTCTCAGAGAATTAAAATAACCTGTGAATATGGATTTAATGTCTAAAATATCCTGACATTTTCAAATAAAAAACTAGCAGTCGCTCAGGACTCCGACTGATAAATAATGGCTCTGCTGAAATGACAGACTTCTTGGAAAGAAACCAATTCTCTGATCATTGCACCCCTAGATATGAAACACCTCCTTACAAATTGTCTGAATATGAGCTCTTGTATCATTATATTTTGTCATTTTAATGCCTATTTGTGTATCTTTTTAATTTGCAATGACATGCAATCAGCAACAAGTCCACTTTTCCCAATATTAATGTGGGCTTGTATTGCAGCTTATGTTTGCCGTGTCAGCCAACACTTACCCCTTCTC
Source organism: Irena cyanogastra (assembly GCA_013397155.1). Classification (NCBI taxonomy): domain Eukaryota; kingdom Metazoa; phylum Chordata; class Aves; order Passeriformes; family Irenidae; genus Irena; species Irena cyanogastra. The sequence goes on along the minus strand of VWZV01012879.1, from coordinate 432,488 downwards.
TTTAACTGCTATGAGGGGGCGAGAGGCAGGCTGGGCTTACTGGGACAGCATGGTTTGTTGCTACATACAGTCCAATAATGTGACATGTTCCTTAAATACATAAAAATCCCTACAAATGTTGTGTTGGACTCCAGTGCTTCATTATAAGAATAGCAGCTAAGCCTCAAAATCTGTTGTTTTTTAAATGTCTGCCCTACTTGGCTTTTCACTGTCGAAACAAAAGAAAACCAGTAGAATCTGCAATTCATATTTACCATGAAAAATCACTAAAATTGAAGTTGATGTTCCCAGTAAATTCTTGGTCATAGTCCAGTTAAAATTTAAAGTTACAGTAGATTCACATTAGTTTAAATGACACTTGAACTTCTACACAGCTCAACATTAATTCATTATAGTTGAAATGGAAGAATCTTCCGTGGGTGAATCTTTTACAATCTGATTGAGGCTGTTACATTTTATAGGAGCCATTTTTCAAAGCAGTACTGACAGCACTCGAAGTTATTAAATTGCTGAATCAAAAGATGGACCTGCAATCGCATTTATGAACTGTGATGGAATAGCTGGGGTTGCACTGAGCTGAGGTTAAGATGTTGGTGTAGTTAAGCTTCATCACACCCCTTAGTGACAGCAGTATTTACCCATGTAGTTTACTTTAATGGTCAGGAAGTGGCTTAACTCACCTCTGGATTCAAATAGATTAAGTAAGCAGTCAGAATGGCATAATTATCAGTGCTGCGAGGGATTCACCGCACAGCTCTTCACCCAGGAGACTTCCCATTCAATTGCACAGTAAAGACTGGAGTTGCATAGATTCACAGGCATGGCATTTATTTGAGGAGATGAAAACAAGGTGAATTTCCTTTTTCTTTCCCTTCCCCAGACCAGAGCTTCTCCTCAATACACTGATGCTGTGTCCTGTACATAAATTATTATGATCTTTGGAGAAAGATGTCATGATTTTAGTGTACGTGCATGTGAAAATTATCATTGTAGAGTTATTTTGATTTTGAAATCCAGTGGAAAATGCATGATTTGTGGAGTTATTTTGATTTTGTGCCACATCATTGCCAGGCTCCTCTTTTATCTTGTCAACAAAGCAAGATTCCTGAGAGAATTAATTACTTATACTCTATTACAAAATGTGGAGGATAATTGTCATTTTATGTTGATTTCCTTTTTCTACTTTTCTGCTCTTTTGGGGGTCATGTGAATATCAGTGCCTACAGAGAGCACAGGAAAGTGAAAATGAGAACCAGTTGTATACCACAGTAAGCTTACTTCTTGCTTATACCTGACAAAATGTGCTTCAATTGCATAGGCCAGATTTTTATGCAGCATCACCTGTAAATACCCTAATGGTTTAAATAGTTAATTTTCTTTTCGAAGAAAAGAAAAACCTGCCTTGCAAACTAGGAATAAGAAAGTTGTATGGCATCAGTTTAGACTTGTGAAGGTGATGTGCAGCCTTTCAGCTTGACAAAATTACTTCTTTGTGCTTCACAGTACAATTCTCTACCAGAAGCTCTGTAATTGAAAAAAGGATGGATGGATGGACAGATAGTTACCAGTATAAGACCTTGGTCTTTTACTTACTGATGTTATTTTGGAATTCTAGCTTAATATGCGCCTTAACATAGCAGGTTGCTAGAGTCTGCAAGGCACCAAGTATTCAGTCTTGGAGTAAATCAGCTTCTAAGTGTGAACTTACCTTTAAGCAAATGAGTCTGTTTTTTAGAGCCCATTTTAATTCTCTGTGGGATCAGGGTCTGACAGCTCTATGCTTTGAAATGAAAGAGCCCCCTTAGACCAGCTTTAGTATAATTTTCTTGGTCTCTTGAGTTCAATGAAGCACATTGTTCACTAGAACTGGCTTGGAAAGTATAGTGCTAGCCTGAAATTTCACTTTAAGTGTCACTTTTTTTTCTTGCCTGTTTTTATCCCAAGCAAGCCATGGGATATTTGCGTTAGTGGTAAGAAGCTACACCTGTTATTCCAGAGACGTGATTTCAGTTTGTGTAGGTGAATCTAAACTGGAATGTGGATATGGCCAGTTTCAGCAGCATGGACTTAATCAGCCTTCCCAAGGCCCATCTGTCATTAGACCATCACCTTGTCTACAATGTCCAGCACCCACTCTTCTCTCTGTGTGCACAGATTGCGTCCCACAGCTTGCTCCAAGCACATGGAGGAGCTTCCTGGGTGTTTCTGGATGGCACTGCCATGGGGAGACAGGAAAGGATAGAGGTATCCTTCTATGCACATCCACAAAGGTGGCCACAGGGTCCTCTCATTTATGTCTTCCCAAAAACATATAGACCATGCTTGGAGGGTGACAGCCTTGACTTTGTACAGCCTTGGGCACCATTTGCCTTGTTGAAGCTTTATTGTTAGTGGTGAGAATTGAGAAGTAAACCTGAAATGACACAAAACCAAACTGCGTGGCTCAGCAAGCAGCTAGAATATGAAAGTTACAGGTATTTGTTAATTGATGTCATGCAGAAATAATTAAGGTGTGTGATTGGGGGTTCTCTGGATTAGATTTTATAGAATATCCTGTTTAGGGTAAGAAAACTACCGAGTGTTTTCTCCAGATAACTGGGCGAGTGACTGAGTCAGTCACATGAGCTGGAGAAGATGCTAGATGGAAAACGAAGAGGAAGACAATGGCATCAAAATGACAGCATGCCAATGACCTCACCAACAAAAGCAGGGTATTAAGAAGATCAGCCACAGTTTCTCACACCAAGATATGTTTAATGTAAAATGCAATCCTAAAATTCATGATTGAAGTATTGAAATATCACCAGTAGGATCTTCTATGAAAGATGTAGTTTTTAACTGTATATTGTATTTATCTGGGCTTTTTTATGAAGAATATTTTTGAAAACACATTTAAATTGTTAATAAGCTGCTGCATTGCTACACTCAGCAATTATTTCAACCTGTAAATATGTTATTTGGAAAACATGCAAATTGGTTTTGTTCATTTGCTCATTTTATCTATGTTTTCTGTCAATGGAATCTAAAAATTTTCAGGGAATTTTTTTTCCATTTAAGCTACAATTTGTTAAAGTAATGAACTGATACTTACCATGGTACCATGTTAACATATTTTGTCTTGTAGGCATTGTGTCCAAGTCCTATGAGTGCCGACTGAAAGGGCAAGGAGCAACCTTTGTGGAAACCACGAGCCCTTTTACTGCGGCAGCACTGGGAGAGGTTTCTCCAGTGAAGGAGAAGGCCTTTCAGGGCAGCAGGAAACAGGCGCAGTCCCCTGAGGAAGTTCAGCAGTTCATTATTATTCAAGGATACGATGGAGACTTCGCCATTGACGCTTCCGTGGAAGAGACAGCAGCGGCCACCCTGCAGACGCTGGCGATGGCGGGGCAGATGGCCAGGGTGGTGCACATTACGGAGGATGGGCAAGTGATAGCCACAAACCAAAACGGCTCCCACATGAGTAGCGTGGTTCCTGAGCAGATCCTTACAGAGCAGTTAGCAGATGGTGCCACACAGGTGGTGGTGGTTGAGGGAGCGGGAGCTGACATGGAGGAGGCCGTTCAAATAGATGCGGTTCCTGACTCCACCAGCACGGTACTGCAGCAGATAATGCGACAGGAAGTTTTAGATGCTTCTGAGGCTACAGTCCATCCTCCAGAGTCCTCCTCAGCATTAGATGCCCTGCTTTGTGCTGTGACAGAGCTGGGTGAAGCGGAAAACAAATCCGAACTCCTTGACAGATGCAGGTCTGGTCAGAAAGACTTCTTGCAAATGCCGAACCCAGAGATGCCCAGCATTCCCAGTGATGCAGAGGGACAAGAAATACAAATGTTCCATGAAGTTCAGGAGACTCAGGAAGATACCAAACCTATGGAAGTAGTGACGCGGGTCATGCACCCATCGGCTATAATTGCGTCTCAGGAGAGAGCTCAGGCTGCCTTCAAGAACATGGTGCAAGGAGTGTTGCAGTTTGCTGTGTGTGACACAGCTGCAGCCGACCAGCTCATGAAAGAAGGTGTCACCCAGGTCATTGTAAATGAGGAGGGGACTGTGCATATGGTAGCTGGAGAAGGTTCTCAGATAATTATGCAGGATGCTGGTAGCCACGCGCTCAGCGTGCAAAGTGAACACATGGATTTGGTGGAGTCGGATGGGCAAATATCACAGATTATTGTCAGCGAAGAATTAGCTCAAGCCATGGCTCAGGGTTCTGATGGTGACTTCTCTGAAGGTGCAACACACTACATTGTCACAGAATTGCCACCAGACATGCAGGATGAGCCTAGTGTGTACTCACATGCTGTGATAGAGACAGCTGGGTCCCAAGACATTCTGCAGGCTGGTTCTGGTATAAAACCAGAAGCTGTAGCCCCTGATAGAGCAAGAGAACAGCTAACAAGCATGGTCATTTATACAGAGGGTGGGTCTCAGGTGATTCAGGGCCAGAGAGATTATAACAAAGTACAAGAAGCATGAAGAGCTTCACTCACAGGCTGGGTTCAGAGCAGAGCTGGATATTACCAGAATCATGGAGGCACTGTATTCCTGGAACATTTTCTGTACAGCCTTCTCAGTAGAACCTCCTCCAAACTAGGTAACAAATACATGTCCTGCTAATAGGAGGAGTTCACTGAAGAGGATAATACAATTTTGTTACTATAGCTCTAAGAACTATTGGATGCAATTATTATAAAACAAGCATACTAGGGTACAAAACAGGATAAAGAGCTTCCCGCCCAAAGGAGAAACTGTTCTGTTCAGTGCTTTCTTTGTTGATGTTTTTGTCTTAATGTTGTTTTATCTCAGGGTAATTCCCTGCCTTCTGTCATTTTTGTAAAACATAATCACAGGAGTAAAATAATTGCACTTACATGTACATTTTGTGAACAGATAAATATGCAAAAAAATACAAACCCCACAATAACAAGGTGAACAGGTAAGCATATGTATGGTATTGGGTGCCCTTCTTCATTTTAAAGTAGAACAGGTGACATTTTGCTTTCTAAAATCTTACTTTAAAACGTGCTTGGCTAAAAATATGTCATCAAGATAAGGATTTTTTTGCGACTAAAATGAAGGTTTTCATAGTACTTCACTCTTTCATGGTAACACATTAGACTTTCCCTAAAGAAGAGCTCAAAAAAGCTACACTTCAGAAAATCCTTGATTATACATATTCGGGAAGAAGAACTTGATGCCTGTAACTTCCACTTAATTTTAGATGAGAGTCCTACATAACAAGTGTGCATTTTTTGAAAAAAATATTGTCACTGTCAGTGTTTTGCTTTTCTTATAACTAGTGCTTCATATAAATACCATTTTGCAGTTCATTTTGTGAGCTACTTCTCAAATGTTAGGAGGATTTTTAAAGAAAATTCTGACATTGACATTAACAAGTAGAGAGAAAAAAAGGTGACCTTGTATTTCTTGCTTAGTCCAGAATGTCAGTTATTTACTTGTGGATATACTGCAATTGTTCAATGCAAGTTCATGTTGAAAAGATTTGTTTCATTATAAAACTGCTTCTGTTTCTTTAGAAAAATTGTAAAATATAAACTGGCAAGGTTTGGGGATTTTTTTTGTCTTTCAAATAAAATGTTACCATTAAAATGAAGCATCATGATTTTTAATATTAAACAATAAACAGAACTGGCATTCAGCAGGAGCAAACGAATGCTATCTGTTATGTCTGTGCATTTTCTCTTTTCTTTTTTCCTTTCTCTAGCTTACTAGATAGATAAAGATTAAAGAATCTAATTTCTGAAGTGTGCCTCATGCATGCTTAATATAATTGTGTAAGTGTTTAGGGTATAAGCCATGCTGACTCTAGAGATAACTGGGTTTCCTATCATGTTTAATATCTTAAAATTATCAACTGTAAGAAAGTTGGGGTGGGGTAAAACAGTAGTTCCTTCCTGAAGCAACTGCTTAAAAATGTATTTTCTGATAGGGCTGCTGAGAAAAGGTGCTTCTTTCTGGGGCTGTAAGATCCTGCTGCCTCTTCATCCCTTATTATTATTATTTTTCAAATTTTGTTATTTTGCAAGAGTTGAGGTTGTGTCTTTGTCAAAGCCCCAAAAAAAGTAAATTTCAAGTTAGACATCAAGATTCATAATTAGGCGAGTTTGACTTGCTCGTCTTTCTTAAAAGTGACAGGCTGTTCACTTACTCTTAAATACTGTCTTCAGCAAACAGTGACAGGATCAACTCCCGTTTGTTATCAGGAAAAAGGTGACCTTTACAAAATGATGGCCCTCTGCAAGACTCTCACAGATGTTCAAAAAACTGAATGTTTTTCAGTGGAAATATTTCTTCTTGATCATTTCTCCTGTTAACTATAGCCCTGTGGTCTTGCAGCTTGGATGCTAATTCTTCGCTGTGCTTAGTCCTGTATGGCTAACCTTTCTGCTGCAGTACAGGGTGTTGACACTGACATGCTGCAGTTTACCATTTGTGATTTATTTAGGATAAATATGTCTCAGGTGGCATTTAATCCTTCATAAAACCAGTGTAGCCTGCAGTGTCAAACCAGCAATCACATTGTATGCACAATGAAAAGAGCAGACCTTTGCATAAAAAAAAAGCCCCGGTGGTAGATGTTCCTTTGCTTGGGAGCACTGGAAGGGATGCACTAACCTACCACTTGCTGTAATTACCTGAGAGCTCAGGTTAACAATACTTTTCTCTTAGTGCAGTCTGATCAGGAGAGCTAATATTTTCCTAGGGCCTTTTTTTTCCCCTTCTTTCTAATGTGCACTTTGAAGTTAACTTATTAGTGCCCTACAAATGTAACATTAGAAATCAAGGATGACATTCGTTCCTGTGCTGTCATCCTGCTTAAGGACTCCATGGACTGTCTCAACCCCGTGCTAAAACACTGTCTGCCATACACTGAAAGTTGAGTCTATGGCAAGTCTCTTCCAGCACCTAGGAAATGTCTCTGGCATTTGTCTCCCTCCTGTGCCAGAGCTCTTGGCATTGTCCCGTATCATAATCTGGGAGGAGATGAGCTGGATTGTTCAATGGATCCTCCAAGCATTCCGATGCCTCGGAGAGCAGGGAAGATTAGGCAGCAGAGGGAGGCACTTAGAGTAGAGCAGCACCTGAAAAGGCCCTGACCCTCCAAGGGCCTTGCATGGAGCTGGTGAGGCACCTGTGACACATCTGGGAGCAGGCTCAGAAGCTGCCGGGGCCCTTTGCCACAGGCAGCATTCACTGTCGGAGCATCACAGAATTTGTGTGCTGGATTTAGGAAGGTGTCCAGCCTGGGCAGCCATTCACTACAAGTGTGTTTTCGTGGTTGGTTTGAATACCTTCAGGTGCCTGTCTCCAGAGAATTCAAGGGCTGTACTGTAATGGAAGTGATTGTTGAGGGGGCAGTATTCCCATGTCAGTCAGTTACCTCCTGATGTTCTGACTGCCAGAGGCATTGGCTTAATTTTCTCTTTGTTATCCATTCTGAATAAGCATTAATGAAGTTGGATTATACTGTGATGATGCCAAACAGGCAAAAATATAAGTATTTAAGAACCACAGAATTAGTATGGAGGGGGAATATAAATAAATAAATAATATAATAAAAAAAAAACCAAAATGAAACCAAAAAAAAAACCAACCAAGCAAAAACAAACCCCACCAAAAGTGAACCAAAAATCCTAAGTGAAGACACAGAAAGAAGAGATATTTCCAGCAAGCAGTTTCACCCTCCATTTCTTAAGAATCAGATACACACCTCTTGAGGCAGTGTATTCTGGCCTCTGAATTCAGGCTCCATCTTTGGGGAAAAGTGAGAGATAAGGGATAGCTGGAAAGCATATTTAGAGAAATATTTCCTATAACAGAAACAAAAGAAAATAACCAAAACCCAACACCACCTGAAGGGCCCACAGCAATGCACCATTCTGCCAGACTCGCAGCTGCACTCCGCCGTGGAAGTGAGATGAGTCAGGGAGTTGATGTGCTGTGGTTATGCACATGTGGATTGTGCACAGTCCTGCAAGCACTGCTGTCATTTATAAACGCTGCTTTAATACCAGAGTGTTAGCTCTGAGTCCTGGAAGAAATGCCTTTGTGATTTTCATGGATTCAGCTCATGTAAAAGCTTGTAGGAATCTCTGTGTTAAAAGTTCCTGTGCCTTGGGCTGGCCCTGAGCTGGGCCTGCACTTGAAATGCAGGTGAGTCCCCTTCAGAAAATCCTGGGGATTGAGAGATGGGGCTGGAGATGCTGGCAGAGCAGTACAAGAAGCTGGTGTTGTGGTAGGCAGAGGCCTCATAAAGCGACCTCTGGGGCTTTTCTCCAGCTTTCCCTGCTCAGTAGGCTTCCTGAGCACAAAAGCTGCAAACAGAATAAAGAGAGAAGGGTGAAGATTGAAATTTGAAATTAAGCTAGTTCAAGGTGAGAGGATTAAGTAACAGGAAAAAAGATCATTCATTTGGCAAAACAGAGACGAGCTGTGAGTTTTCACTTATTTTACTGAGCGATATTAGCCCATAATTTAAGATAGTATGAGGCTCACTCAAACAGGCTACCCTCGTTCTATCTTGTTGAAGAATACAATTCGTTTTCTCCTCCTCTAGGGTGATATCATTTTATATGAAGAAAAAAGTTAGCTCAGATGGCAGTTATATGTTTCGGAAGCACCTTCTAATCAGGGATTGGTGATTCATTATTAGCTTCAGCAGGCGATCCATCTGACATGTAAGGGGAAAAAATTAGCAGCTGTCACTGCATGATGAGTTAATTTCCTGATAGGCCTGACACTGAAAAGCCATTTGGAGACATGGAGATGGCTGATGAGAAAACCTGGTGCTGGTTTATAATTGGAGAGAAAGAAAGGGCAGAGAGACAGAGGGAGATGGGGGAGGGACTGAGGCTGCTCTACAAGTGGGGATGGATGTTTGTGTATTTACTAAATAGATGGCTCCACAATAACCTGCATCTCTGCGCACACACACCTGGGTGGGTAAGTGATAGGGACCAGGGCCTTTCATTTCCCTCCTGCCTCGTGTCATTATTTCCAGTCGTTTGTAATTAGTACTCCAGACGGTTTTCCGCTCACTCCAGCCCGGGTGTACAAGCACGCGATTGGGTTATCTCGCGGTGACATTGAAACCTGACATTTTAGAGGAAAGGGGAGAAAATGACGCTACTCCTTTAATGGTTCTCGCTGCAATTTCCTTAATTGCAGCTTGAGATTTCAATCAATCATACAAAAATAAACTTATCTGAAACAAATATTGCTAAAACTTCCAAGAGCACAATTGTGAATGATGAGTGTTCAAAGAAGCCTCTTGTAGAGCATGAGGAAATATGCTCTTCAAAAGATGTAAGCACGTGGCTCTCTGTTTATCCTTTTTAAGAATGGTAAATAAAACTATGGGGAAAATAGGTGTTCAAGACCAAATGCAGTCCACTGTGGAATCTGCCTTGTGTGTGTAATCAGGACAGCAACACAGGGTCCTTCATATGTATTAAATAAAGCTAATAGGAAGCCCTCGACTTGGGACTAATTCCTTCAGTAACTGTGCATGTAAGGCACTGCTTTAAAGGGATTTTTCTCTTTTTTTTTTCTTTTTCTTTTTTGCTATTTAGGTAAGGTATCTAATATGTTCAGCAAAGGAAGCCAGGCTTTTGTTTTAAGTGGGGGAAAAAAACCCACAATGAATATTTAAAGGGTTGTTTGTATTGGTTTTTTTTAATCTGGTAGAATATAATGGGTTTTCCTCATCATCAGGAGATAATTTTTGACCAACAAGAGGACAAGCCAGTAACTCCACATGTACAAAACCAGTTTTGACTTTTTCTATTAGGATGTTCTTAAATGATGGCCAAGGATTTGGGAGCAGCGATGGAGAAGCAAAGATCCACTGTAAACAGGTAGATCCAGCACATACTGTGCAATTGAAATTGATGTGTGTGTATACACAAACCAGGATTATGTCCTGCAATGTAACAGGACACCTGACCTTGTTTAAAACGCATTCTTGTCTTCTGGCAGCAACACATTTGTCAAGGCTGCTTTGAACGCCCAGTTGTACTGCGTAGCCCTGCCCCGGAGGTCAGTGTTAACTGAGAGCCATCGGGTTCTGGGAATTTCTGATGAGTGAGAATACCAATCCTCTGGGCAGCAGTAGATTAATTCTGGGGTGGCTTTTCTTCTGTATTCCCCAAACCTCTGATCACTCTTACTGCTTGGAATCCTCCTTTCTTACTGATTGGAATCCTCATTACTTGCTGCAGCTTTTACATGTCTTGACTCAGCTTCTCAGAGATCCTACACACAGATTCCCATTGCCAGTTTGTCTTGTCTGGGAGTGAACCACATGGTTGTTCAGGGAACAGAAGAGTGGGTGATTAGATGAATCCCTTGGTATGTAAGTAGCCGTGAGCTTCAGGGTCTATGCAATGCTCAAGAGGCAGATTTTGAAAGTAATCCAGCTCCTTGGGAGGTCTGGTTGGATAAGTTGAGTGTCACAAGGGGACATCTGGTCAGACAAAGAAGAAAAAAAGGTTGTGTAAATGCAAGGGATGAAGTCTGAACCATTGATTCTTGGTCTGCTAGCAACTGAGCTTGTTAAGGCGCTTCTAAGAGCAGAAATGTAACTGAATTATCAGGAACCGAAAACCACAACTGTTCACACATAACAAAGCCACACACACCAGAGCTGAAAGACAAGGAGCAGATATGATAGGAGGCAAAACCAAATGTGCCTTTCCAGCACATTTGGAACACTACTCAGAACACAAATACAACTCCCTTCCCTTCTCTGTTCTCTGTTTCTTCTCCACCAATGCCCAAGGCAGACGCAGGCGACTTGGTGGCCATATTCCACTGACCCTGTGGTGCCATGCAGGAAACAGTGTCAGGTTTCAAGATCTGGCCATCACAAGTGCTGTAAGCACTCCAGGACATGAGTGGTCTTCTAACACCTCCAGATTCCCACAAGGGGCGACACCCACAGAGAAGACATGTCTCATCCAGGTGTAAAGGGTCACTGGGGAAGGAAAGGACTCGTTTCTGTGGCAAATAAAGTCCTTGCTAGCAGATGTCTTACTCTGAGAGAGTTTCAGGACTTTTCCCCAAATCCTGCTAAGCTTCTTGTATCTGCCAATGTGTTCCTCTGTCGCTGGGGGTGTAGAACAGGCTTGTGTTTTCTGCTCAGCAGATGGTGGTGATTGCTGGTGTTTGGTAGCTGTGAAATCCAGATGCCCAGCTCCAGGAGGATTTTTCTCTTGCTAGGGACATCTGGCCATCCTCTCAGCCTTACTCTTTCTTGTCCTCATTTTTTCTTAGAGTCTGTAAGCTTTGTCCATGTATTTGCAGAGCAGATAACTCAGCTGATTTATTCTTGCACTTTATTCGAGGTTAAGAAGGAAAAATCAAAGGGAAGCCTGGGGTTGTGTTTGCACCTGAGGACCCAGACAGGGACATGTATGTCCCAAGCCCACTGCCTGCTCCTGCCAGGGCAGCAGAGAGGTTGATGCTGCGGTGGCACATTGAACAGACATAATGGCACTGTTGGCTGGCAGCAGCTTGGTGGGGATGGCAGGTGAAGGGAAACCTAGAGGGATGCATCCAAACACCAGGATGGCTGTCTTGCTTTGGCTCAGAGCAGCTAGGCCATGTGGGACGTTTCTGCTCAGACTCCTGCCTTAGATCCATATGCAAGCTATGATGATAAAATCCAGGGACAGTGGGTACTGCAGATATTTAAAGCAAATGGAAGCAGAAATTTCAAGGACCATTTCTGTCTAGTACCTTGGAGCCACAAAAGAAATGCTGAGTGATCTGTGAGAGTCTCTAGATCCCCTGACTTCTTTTTTCTCTAGATGCCCTGACTTCTTTCTTATTTTCCTCAATTCCATGAGTGAATTTTTTGTTCCTGCAGGCAAAGGGCTGGCTCTGACAGGAACAGACTAGCTGCATACCTGGTCATCATGCTGGTGGACCGCTCTGCTACAGGAAGTGTCTTGCTGGGCTGTGGTATGATCTGTGGGAGATCAGTGATGTGGACAAAAGCCGGCTGCCAAGGAGCAGGAGACAATTCTTAGTCACCATGCCTGTTGGAGTCAGCAAGAGAGGATAATGAATTCTCTTGCTCTTTTAGTCTGTTGGTATCTAACTCCAAATTTTGATAGACTAAACACAAATGTGGCGTAAACTCTTACCAGTCTTCTCTTCTGCCTTGGGTGCTGGGTTTGTCCTCCAGTCCCCATTTGCTGGGCCTTCTACTGGAGACCTAAAATGGCCCTACTCCAGTAATGAAACCTCAAAGGCCCTGCAAAGAATCAGGGATCCCTTTCTTCTCCTCTATTCTTCTAAGGTGGGTTCATGACTCAGCTCCTGCTACCTGACGCGACACTCAGCAGCAGGGGTGAGGCTCCTGTCCCAACAGCCCAGCTGTGCCTCATCTGCAGCACGGGAGTGACTGCACCCCAGCAGTGCAGGGGATGAGCTCTGCCATGCCACAGACAGGTTCAGGGGCTCACTTAACACAGCTTTTCAGTCGTCTGTCTCAGTGCTTTAGTGGGTGGCCCCATGCCTGGTTTATTGCATGCTATTGAAAGCCTGCTTCAGAGGCAGGATGAGTCATTTTCTCTGGTCATTTCTTCTGGTACTTGTCACTCTGGTGTCTGAGTGCCTCCCAGGCCATCACGGCTTTGTCCTCCTTTAGCCTCACTAAGGTATGAGGAAATGTTTCTCTTCTTTCACAGACAGAGAGCTAGGGCGCAGAGAAAGATCTCCAACCATTTGTGGGGCCTCATTTGAGCTAACACAGACAACTTTCTAAGGCTTAGGGAGATATCCCTGGTATGTTACCATCATAACACCTTTCTAGTGGAAGGTGCCCTTCTAGTGGAAAGTGTCCCTGCCTGTGCTGGAGGGTTGGAAATAGTTGGTATTTAAAGTCCCTTCCAACCCAAATATGATTTTCTGATTCCAATGGCCTTTGATGTCCCCTGCTGCGAGTGTGCTCAGTGTACCCACAAACCAGACACCAGGGGCTGATGTGGGCACTGGGCAGAAGGAAGCATTTCTTGGTTTTCATTGCTGCACCACATCTCTTCTCCTTGGCTCCTGACTGCTCCTGTTGGCTTTGGGGGTTCCTGCTGCAGATGCCTAATAGAAAATTTCCCTTTCTGCACAGAAAGCCTGGGGCTTATGGGACTGTTACATGTACAGACAACAATGCTGCATGGGTTTTCTATACTGTACAAGCTGGCACAAAGGAAAGAGGCAGGCTTTGAGTGCTCCTACAAGGAGATCCTTAACCCACCTGCCAGCCATGGTTGCTTACCTTAGACACTCACCCAGCCATGCAGTAGAGAGCTGCCCCATTGGGCAAGTAGCAGCTCACAGGGCCTGTTTTGCCTGCACTCCCAAGGAGATGAGCACAGCTCCCTGCAGGAATAGCTGGTGGTGAGGAGTCATCTGCTTGCACGGCGCTCTGGGTGTTAATTCAGCGTGAAAGCCCCAGTTCTGCTGTGCCAGACAAGGCACGTGTGGGAGATCTGGTTTCTTCATCCAAGCAGCTTTCTCAGAAAGCCCCTTTGATAATCAGTCTGAAAGATTGCTGAAGTGAAAATTAAACCACTCTAAATGCTGTTATGGAAACATACCCATCACAAGCAAGAGCTGGATTTCTGTAGTTGCCACACAGTAAATAATGAGGCTCAGCTCTGATGTCAGACCAGCTTTACCTTGTGCATGTCCTCCAACGTCTGGTTTTCCAGTTATGAACTGCAGTAATTGTGATCAATCAAGGCTTTATGCTCACTACCCACAGGCTGTTTATTAATAGAATCTGCATCCCATCTTCATTTTTTCACAATCTCATCAAATCTGTTCCAGATCCTGTTTACATCAAATTTTGTCTGCAGCACACTTCTATGATATCCAATTTGGAATTCCTGATTCTGCACCAGTTTCTCAGACCAGGTCCTCAGTATACCAAAGAACAATGTGGTCCTGAAATAAAAGCAAAATGAAAACATGAGAGCTTTCAACAAAGTGCAAAGAAAAACCATTGATTTCTAAGTGATACCATCCTTCCAGGGTATAGACTGACAGTTTTTTTAAGATCCTTTCTGTATGTCTGTGTCTGTATGTGTGTGTATGTTTAAAGGCTGGAATTGCCTTCCTGTGGATGCTTTAAAAAACATCAGGTACTTTTCTCCTTAGCAGTATACATTTTCTGTTTGGGCACGTGGGTTTTATGAATGTTTGGCTTGACTTGCTAAAGACATCAATTTGATGTGTTGCCATGTGTTATAAATGCCTCAGATCAGATGCAGAATAGGGAGAAAAAGCTTTAGAATAAAAGTTTATTAAAAACACATACATAGAGTCTATTCTAAACAGGAAAAAAAAAAGAAAAAAAAAAAACAAGAAAAAAACAACGAATGTTCCCCTGTTGCATCAATGCCAGAACATTATGTTTGCAAATAAGAATTTAGCACTACAAAGACAATGCCCTAGATTAACTAAGATCCCATTTCACAAAACCCTATGGCAATAGTCTGCAACATCAGTCACAGGAGAAGATATAACACAGATGCATTTGTGCCCTCATGCAGCTGAACTGAAACAAAACAAAGAGTGAATTAGGCTGAATATCTTACTATGTGCAACGTATTGTACAACAAGGCACCTTTGGGAATGTGTCACAGGGTTTGGTAAATTGAAAACAAAATAAACAGATCTATGGGAATAAATAACATCATATTAGATGTCTGCTGCATGTAGACTACATTAGCTTCCAGTCACAATCCGGCTTCAGTTTTCCCCCTAGTTTTCAATGCCTGTGAAAAGCAGATGATCTGAAACCTCTGCAAAGAAAGGGGGGTAGGGGCAGAGGGAGGCACACTGTGCTGGTTCTCCTGCATGTGCACACACGCTCACACCCTCTGTCTTTCTCTCGCTTGAACACAATTTCCACCAGGTGAGGAGAGGCCAGTGTGCCTCTTGCTGTTTTGCACACATGAATCAGTTTGGCCATTTCTGGACCAAGGCATGGAGTGAAAGCATTTTCCTACACACACACTGATCTCCCCTCACTGCTCAGCTAAGGTGAGAGCACTGGCAACCCAGTTTACCTTCAGCCCAATGCCCTCCATTGCCATGGCCAACATCACTCCATGAGGTCCTGAGACCTCTGCCAAAAGCACCAGCAGCTGCACGGGCTTGATGTGTCCAGGAGAAGGGGCAAGAGATCCCCGGGGCACGTGACCCTGAGGTAGCCATGCCACACGTGACTTCAGGGGCAGTTGTGGAGACCCAAGACAGGCAGGTACTTTGCTGAGTCCCATCTCTAATTACAACCAATTTTAGTTAATGTTTTGGAAGCACTTTTTTTTGGTGCTCAGCCATATGGGGCCAAGGTCGGCTTCCAAGTACATGGGTAAAACCCTACTGATTTCAGGGAGATGGCTTGTGTGAGCTGAACTTAAAAGATCAGGCCATATTTATCTCAGCAAAAGTTCAAGCTAATTCATTTTCTCTCATTTCCTCTCTCTCTCTCTCCTTCTGTTTTGCTTAGCTTATAGCTGAGTAAAAGGAGCACATATCTTGGAGATAGCTTTTTAAATATAAAATTCTCTTTATAACCCCAGAGCAATATGTCATTCTGCGATTACAAAAAAAATGTACTCTTCCCAAAGAAAATCCTTCTGAAGCAAACACTGGCTTTATCCTGTCTGAGATCTAAGCACCAGCCTTTGAATTCATGTATATCAGAAATAGGCAAAGATCTGCAACAGAGCGAAACTGTGGCCTCCAAATTGTCATTATTCCAGTCAAAAGCTGATTTCTTCCCTTTAAGAAGCTGCAATGGGCCTTGAGATGAAGTGCAAAAAATAACAAGGGACACAGAGAGAAAATGATATTTTTATAACTTTTTAGTCTGAACATTCTCAGGAGAAGAAGAAGGTTGATGAAGAAGTTGGGAAAAATTTTAACATTCAGGTAATTGATATTCTTGTCTCTGCCAACTAAACTGCTTCTGGCTTAGGGAAAGATCGCCTTCCCTCTCCACAGATGTGAGCTCAGGTCCAGGGGGCTGTGGACACCTTGCACAGCCCTGCTGGGCTCTGGCCAGCTGACATCCTTATCATTTTTATTTCTTGCCATCTTCACTTGTAAGAGGTTGTTTGAAGGATGCTGTTTTCCAGGTTTGCCCAGGGGTGTGCTTTCTTTAGGCATTCAAGGCAGTTGGTTTTTGTTATCTGACTTCAGACATTTATTTCTCACAAGAAAGAACATAATAGAGGGTTCCTTTCTGGCCAGTCTTGGAGATACTTGCTCTCTTGTTCACACAAATCTGAAGTTCCACCCCCTCCACTCAGAAACCAAAGGGCCTGTATCTGACCTTATCTTCAGATCAATATATTCCCCTTTGGATTCCAGAATGCATTCAAGCATTTTTAATTTGATTTCTCTATTCACACAGACACAACGAGGTGAGAGAAGGATGGAGCTGACAGGTCTCATAATCAGCTCTCATCTTCTTTCACCAGTGTGTCAAAATTGCATTTCCATAATTCCTTCCATTAGTATTTTACCTGTTGTTTCCAAAGGCTCATGCTGGTGTGGTGAACAAGAACTAGATTCAGGAATTAAGCTGGAACATGCACTATGGCCATGAGTGCTGCTGCTAAAGTCAAGGCACTTGTTCAGGGACTTGCAGACAACTCAAGTTCTCAGTAGGGCCGGGGTTCAGCACACTGGGCTTTCACCTCAGCCTTTAGACAATCACCAGAAATAGATGAATAGTGGGGATGGAGCATTGGGACTCCTCAGTGGGGAGGAGGAAAGCCCTACTCTTCCCATGTAGCCTGTTGTCAGTTGTAACTTTCCATGCTCCTGATCCTGCATTTTCTCTGTGTTGTGACCACATTTATGACAGCAGCCTGCTCCTGTGACTCATGGAATAGGGCATGGCGTTATGGCATTATTCAGGACTTGGACTGTGTGTTTCTGCTTAACCCTTTGGTGTACTCTGCTTGGGACAGTGGGATGGAGGTAGGACCTCCTGCTGTAAGGATCAGAGGCTTACCCCAGGGAGTAGGGGACTGCTCATCCATCTCTCCTCTTATTCTGGGTCTTTCCATCCAAAGGCTGTGAACTCATTCTGATGTGGCTTGTTCGAGGCAGCACCAGGGGTGAGTGCTTTCCTGGCGGCCAGGAAAGCAGAAGGGAGGCTGCAGGGAGTGGTTGCAGCAGAGACAGTGCCAGCTGCCAAGATGCAAGAGCTGCCTGCCAGGATCTGGTGGCTGGGAGGAGCCCTCCCAGAGCCACCACCAGTCCCCACAGATTTGTGAATGAGGCTCCAGCTGGATGGTGGCTGCCCTGTGCCCTTGGTGAGCTGCCCTTGGTGAGCCTCTGGCTCAGCTGGTGTGCCAGGTGCACAGGGCTGGTGGTGACAGCCAGCTGCTCACTTTGCTGCAGTTTTGGGGACAGAGCTGTCACACTTGCCTTTTCTCCTTCCTGCAGTTAAGAAGGGTTTGAGGTCTCCAGCAAAACTGTGGGGCTGAGTGTGAAACAGCCCCCAGTAAGGGGAGCTGGGGAGCTTGTATTTTAGCTTCCTGGAGACCCAAGTGTGTAAGGGCAGGAGGGAAGGCTATCCCAGGAGAAACCTATGTTCTGAGTGGGAATAATGCCTACCATTTATGTGGACAGCACAGCTCAAGAGCACCATTACACATGTGCACACATCAGGCATGCAGACTTGTAATCTTCCCTGCCTGGCTGGGTGGGAGCTGCTTCTTAATATGTCCATGAGAAGGAAGTGCAAATAAATCCCATGCATTTTTGCCTGCTTCCTGACTGCTGCACAGCTGAAGGGCTTTCTGGGGACCATGTCAGCAAACTTCCTCAGCACTGCCCTCAGGGCTGTCCTGCTGGACAGTGTGACAGAGACGTGGTCCCTGGCAGAGTGCTGTGTGTCTTGGCTCCTTGCCAAGGGCCCTGACATGCCACGAGGTGTGTCACTCTGTGGAGCAGTGGCACACACAGTGGGTGACACGAGTCTCTCCACAGCCACTCTGCTCCTTTACACCACTCTCAGACAGGATGGTGTAATGTGAATGGACTAGTGATATGGAAGACATATTTAAAAAGCCTGACACCAGAAATTAAATTTTTCCTCCCCTGTCCCCAGGGACACTAACACTGACTGTGAGCATAAAGGAAACCTGGCTGGCTGCATGCTTGTCCCCATCTCAAGATGAAAGCCCTAAAGTACTACCTGCAGGGAGTCAGGAGCTGATGGCTTCAGAAGCACTTAGGAGACTCAGGAGCATACATGCTGTTTATTTAAAGTGACCAATGTCCCTTCACAGCAGAAGTGCTACTGAGTGTTTCTGGACTAACTGAGCTAAAACTGTATCTGAAGTACCTAACTCAGACCAGCAAGGTCCAACTACCCTGGCTGTTGGTCACCCTACTTTTAAAGAGATGATCAGAAAAGCACTAACCCGCAGGAGGGACGTTATTTGGGATGCTCTTTGCACTAGATTTCTTATGAGCATTTGCATGTGGGCAGGAGAATCTGCTCTCAAATTTCAACACTAGTGCCAAAGAATTTATTCTTCCCCAAATCATGTGAAAGGTAAATATTCATAAAACTTCTGTGTGCAAAGGCAGCTGAGAGTATTCAAATTGTCTGGGTAGAATCTCTTATATTTTCCTCAGGTACAAATAAAGCACCCCCCATCCCCTAGCTCCCTCTAGCTCTCCTTTTAAATCTCTTTTTAATGTCTCACTTTTTACTGCTAATAATTTCTCTCCTTTGCTAATGATGCTAACCTTAGAGCCTGCTGCAAACTGACTTGTTTCATGTCAGCCTCTCTCTATTGCCCACTTTTGTTGAGCCACAAAGCAGGTTTCAGTCTATTCAACATCAGCTATTTCTCTGACTTGAATATTACTGTTGCCTATTTCAAAGGCGTCTCCAAGCCCACAGTATTTCTGCACAGATACCTCTATTATTGTCTGTCATCAGGATATGCTGGGCTCCTCTCCTGCCTCTCTCCCCCCTTGCTTCCTTCCCATGCATGTGGCAAAGCCTCTCTCTGCTCTAATAGCTCTCCTGAGAGCAGGGTGAAGCAGGTCTTTACAGAGGCCTGTTAATTTTAAAGGACAAGCTTTATATATTAGCACCCCTGTGGCAGTCTGCTTCCCGTGCAGTGGGCTCTATCCCCAGCACTTACCCAGAATTAAAGCACACAAGAACCAAGCCCACTCCCCAGCGGGAGCCACTGGATAATGCCAGCCCTGATTCCCACCTCCCTGCAGCTGCAGCAAGCATTCCCAGGTCTCCCTAAGCAGGCTGAAGCCATGGGAGTAGGGGACCTGGGGGACACTGACAATCTGGCCTGTGCTGACCCACAAGGTGTGGGCAGCATGGGGAGCTGACGGAGGACATCTGCTTGTTTAACAGAGGCTGTGTTACAGACATCCTTCCCTTCCAAAATCAATTTTCTCCCAGGTACTGGATTCTTTGGAGAATTATAGCAGAGTTATAATTACGAGTGTGGCAACATTTGGACTTTCTGGGTGACTGAGACCTTTTCAGTGGCTTGGAGTAACTGGGAGGAAGGAGGTTTTTTCTCTGCAGATAAAAGATTGCGAAACAGTAACTATTTAGCATAATTTATGTCTTCTGGCTCACTAATCACTTCTCAGTTCAAAAGACACAGGCCTTACCCCAGAACTCGTCCGTCGGGATGCAGCACTGGCATGGGGCTCCTTCTCTCCCACCAAACCAGGCAAATCCCTCAGGGGATTTGACCCCTGAAACTGAAACCAGTCAAGACTTGCAATGGGGGACAACTTTTATCTCTTTCTCTCTGAGACATCTGTCCTCTACATCATCCCTTTCAACCCATGCTCCCCTCCCCAAAAGAGCAAGATAAAAATTAAAAAAGGAGGAAGGAGAAGAGAAACTCTGGTTGATACAAAGGGGAATTTGTAGTTACTGCTAATGTTAGCATTTCCCTTTCCACCATCCCCTCCCCCTTCCCCCCCC
>VWZV01012879.1:384562-412445 GCA_013397155.1 Irena cyanogastra | reverse complement strand
CCCCCCGTTTCCTTGGCATACAGGTAAAATAACAAAATAAATCCCACAAAGGGCTTTCTGCCAGGCTGCCTTGGGAACTTTGTTTAAGTGGCCTTAAGTAAGATAATAAGCAAGGAGTGTGAAAAGAAGAGACTTTGTCTTTTCACATTAGCAGCAGCCCTGTTCAAGTGGCACTATCTATGAAAATGCTGTTCAGCCTTTAATGAGACTACAGTGTGTTAGTGTACCAGTCTAATTAATCCCATATTTTCACACAGCATAATTACTGAGCCGGGGCTGAATTATTTGGCTACTGGAGGTGGAGCAGTGCCTGCCTGCACTGTCCTCTGTCTCTGCTCCTCACAATTTATTATGCTATACAGCAAGACACCATTGAAACCTCCTAGTATAGGACTATCTGTCATCTCTACATTATCAGTAAAATACACCACCTTCCATACTGTGCTACAAGGGCTTTAGCAAATTGCTATTTTTATGGGATATGATAAAGGAAATGCTACCTTATGTTCAAATTTTTAACTGTCTCGTGTACAGAATATACAGTTGTGCTTTGTGCACTCCAGTTCAATGGGGCCTCATTTGCATTGCTACAGCCAGGGCGGGTGTCACCCTGCTGTTTTGCTCCTATTCAGTCCNTTCTCTCCTTTTTTTTTTCTTTCTCGCTCTCTCTATTTCCACTCCATTAGCAAGTCCTACGCTTTCAGAATCTCCATCTTTACTGGCAATAAGATTTTTAATCCCTTAAAGTCCTTTCTCTACTACTCCTCCTAGTTTGTGTTATTCCTTGAAACATGTATTTTTGCATGTTATTATTCACCTCTGATATATGATCTTGCCATTTTGGAACTGGTAGAGTCCCCCACCCCGTTCCTTCCCATAGGATTTGAGAGAGATTTGTGGTTTAAACATTTACTCACTTGCTAGTGTTTTTGGGACTGGTTTAATAGTATCTTTTTAATGGAAGGCCAAACAGTACATTAACTATATGGAACTGTTTTAGAATTTTTCTTTTCAGGGAAAAAAAAAAAAAAAAAAAAAGGAGGGTTGTACCCCATAAATTTTAAAACCAGCCCTAACAGTACATAAGGCTATTTTGTTATTGTGTATGGTTTCCATACATGCATTGTGAGATATATGGATGTATATACCCAGGCAAAGTGAGATCTCAAAATAAAGAAAACCACATGCTTAATAGTACAAGTGGGAAAATTACTTCTCCAAGTTTTTAACCAAATAATGGCCCTGAGACTTGAGTCCTCTTCTGGGCAATCTTAAATATAACATGTTCAAGGAGCAGTAAAGTGAATTTCATTGCACCTTTGCTGATACAGCGATTGGGTATTGGATCTGACACTCCAAAGCTCTTCCATATGTGCACATGGGAACCCAAACAGCTTGCACTGCCCCCGAGATTAGTGATACCGTGCAGGGTCTTTTATCAATCATTTTGGGGCAGCTGAAAGCAGCCCAAGCTCAAGGGTTAAGCAAAGGTAAATTTAAAAAAGATTCAGCTTGTAGCCTTTGCAGGCCATGGGGCAGCCCAGCTTCTGCAGGGGCTGATCTTTGGAGGCTGATTTTTTTGAGTCTTCTCTGCTGCATGGGCTATCCTGATAGAAGTTTCTGGGGGACTCAAGGTGCTCTTAACAGGGCTATGAAGGGAAAATTAGAGGTGAATAAACAAGGAATAGCTCTGTGAGAGCAGTGGGGCACTGCTAAAGCCTGACCTGGCTGCACTGCCCTTTTGACACCTGAAGAGTTGCCTGTACTGAGGACAAGGGTACAGGAGCATCCATGTGTCCATGTGGGGCCTGGCTGGGTGTTGGGTGGAGGTACAGACCACTGCAACTGCAGCTCACTTTCAAGCCAGTTTCAGAAATGAGGACCAAGTACTTCAGGAGATCAGCATTAGTCTAGGTGTGGTGCTGGAAGTTTGGACAGGGGTTATGCAGGTTAAACCTGAGAGAACTCATGGATGTCTCGTTTTCCAAAAATGGAACAGTCAAATAACTTGAAGGTGTCACTCTGTCAGCTCTTCCATATGGCACCCGAAATCACCAGCTAATTTTTAAAATCCCTTCTGCACATGGTCTGTAAATTATCAGTTCTTCTGTGTAAATATACCATAAAGTTTTTCCCTAAAAAAGCATGCCTGGCTTTTGCAGTAAGGCTGCTTCTTCATCACTTGTCATTTTCTGTCAAAATATCCTGTCCTGTGAGCTGTCTCTTCTCAAGATATTCAGAGCTCTCCTTCCTTCCACTTTCCTTCTCACTTCCATCTTTCTTTTGCTGCTGCTTAGGCTCTTTAGGCTGAGCTTTCAGCTCTCATCCATCACCCACCATTGCTGACTCCTTTGGCCTGTTTTGAGCCTGTGCACCCACCCACACACTAAGACTGGTCTGCTACATTCTTTCTTGTGGCTTCTTAAAAAGTAAGTCTTGATTTGTTGAGTGTCCGTGGAGGTCTTTAAACATGAACACATACCTGTGTTTGGTGACAGAAGTACTCGGTTATATCCCCCAGCTCACAGGAAAGGCCTTTTAGGGTGTGACATTTCAAAACCATGAGGAATGCTGGTTGCTAAAGCCAACCATCAGGTCATTAAACTGCTCTGCTGGGGTCGGGTTTGGGATTGAAGATGAGCCAGGAAGGGGAAACGCATTTTTTGGCAGTTCCTCCAAGCCCAGTGCCAGGCATGCAGGATGTGCATTTCCCAGGTGACTGTTCCTAGTGGCCTCCCCACTGGTGCCAGCTCCGCGTGCTCACAAAGGGCAGCTCTGCTCGAAGTGGGTCACTCTGCTACTTTATTGTTTTTGTCCGTCTGTAGTGTTCTCTTCTTCTGTTTGCACTCTTGCTCCACTCCTGAGGCTGATTGGTAAGCCCCGGGCAACAGCACGGACACTGCCACAGAACTCACACGACACCAGGCAGCAGCTGCAGTCGCATAAAGTGGAGATGTAAAAATCATTCCACTGGTGCTTCAGCCTTCTTCCGCCTGATTAGGGTGCCCTGATTAGCTGCTGGTATCAGTGCTGCCTTGGTGACAGGACGGCTGCCAGTGCCTGCACCAAGGCTGCCAGGGAAGATCCAAGGTGTGGTGGCATATTTGTGGTGAGGACTCCTACGAACAGCTCCTGGGGAGCAGCTGGCGAGCAGCAGAACTGTCACAGCCCGTTCCTGAGCCTTGTACGTGATCTTTCAACTTGAGGCTGAGGTATACAAGCTAAGAGGATTCAGCCCCTATTTTGGACATCTCTGTGCTTCTAAGGCCCCAACAAGGCAATTGCAGCACCCCTTGAGTGTGGTTTTGACCCCTTAAATGAGTAACAACATAGCAGAGCAGATGCCAACTTAAACACAACTCTTTCACAAATGTACTTCAAAAAATAGGTTTCCATTGTGGTGTTTTTTTCCATGCCATGTTGACCCTCTGTGCTCAAGCACCTCTGCATGTTACCCAATGTTCAAGAACTTTGAAAGAAACAGCTGGGATTTAATATTAGGTGCACCAACTTCCTATGACATGTTCAACCTTTAAAAAAAATGAATGATTTCTTTAAAAGGTTGGATGTTTCATGCTAGGATCAGAACAAGCAACTTGGGGTGGGGAAAAAAGATCAAGAAAGCACCGCAAATAGAGAAATGAGGAAAAAACACCCAGGTGTGTGCTAAAATGGTGTGGAGAAAATTAATACTGCAAGGATTGGTATAAATAAGACATTACATGACCCCTTCTGCCAGTGGGGGATCTCTGGAGGTGACAGACAAGTAAGGGTCTTAATGAATAGCCTTTTCCTAAATTCTTTGCTGTGGGCTCAGCATAAACCTTTACATAAAAGTGGGAGCCTGTGAACAGTAGGAATTATTTATATTAAATGTGCTTCTCAGCAAAACATGGCAAAATTCCTATTCCCAACTGGAAGAAAATCATATTTCATGGCTGTAATACCATTAAGCAGGATACAGAGATTGGCAGTGGGGAATAGGAGTGGGAGGGAGGCCCACCAGCAGAAGGAAGGGGTTTTTTGCCATCTAGGGGATGGGGCCCTGTTAAATGCCTCCCCAAGTTGCGAGTCATGTTGGCTGTCATGTGGCAGACAGGAGTGAGGGGGAGAGGCAGAGAGGGAGAATTTCCATGATGGGCTTTGCACATTGGAAAAAAACATTGAACTTCATAGGAATGAACCCAGCAGGGTCTATAGAGACCATGTTCAAAGGCTATAACCTTTTAATGGAGGGTGGGATTACTGTTAAAACCACCAGATTACATCCCACAGTCATTGCCAAAAGGTTAAACCACCGGATCAAGCCATGGCCTGACGTGGGTGACCAGGGGCTGCTGGGGGCTGAACACTGCACAGGAGAGGTGCCTTCATAATGTAGGGAGACACGGAGTGGGAAGGAGCAAATATTGCTCTCTCCACAGCCACTTGCACTAACCAGGCTGTGGAGCAGGGTTGCAGGTGACTAAGGACTCTCAGACGGGGCCAGAAAAATAATGTGAGCATTATTTGGTAGAAATATGCTTGGTAGAAAGCATTTGGAGAAGATGTAAAGACAATGCTACTGGTCTTAGAAAAAGCCCACAGGCAGCAAGACCCCAGGCGGGAATATACCAGCTCTGAGGAGCAGTTTGGGTTTCATTTCTTGCTGAATTAGACATTGCTTCTGCAGGGTTGGGATGTGCACCTAGGTACTTGTGTGTGTGTGTGTGTGTGTGTGTGTGTGTGTGTGTGTGTGTGTGTATGTGTGTGTTTGTGTGTTTATGAATTAGCTGGAAGGCTGCTCGGGAATAAAACCAGTACTAATGTCAACCAAATGGCTTTGAAAATCCCAATAGCACTGCATGGTGGACTTTTAAATCCTTTGGCCCTTCTTTTTTCCCTGAAGAGGCTGGGTAGAGGCATCGGCTGGGAAGCACCCAGCTCCCTGTGCATTGCAGGAAGGAGAGGTCGGTATTTCTGTGGTGCTCAGTTCGGAGAAAGACACGGAGGCGAGTGAAGATTAATAACCTGACTGGAAGATCATCAATCAGTCAATCAAGTGAACAAGCCAAGGCCTTCTCTCACTTACCTAGGATGATGCAGAGCTCCATACTCCTCGTGGTGATGCTCACGCTGCCTCAGTGAGAGAACATCCCTGTGCAAGGCCAGGCTCACGCTGGGGAAACGACGGCGTCGGCAGAGCAGGGCTCCATGAAAGATCGCCGTGCCTCACAAGGGATTGCCCCAGGCTCAGGAGCTGCTGTCCATCAGCCTGGCTCCAGGCTGGCAGCGAGGCTGTGCAGACAGCACACACCGTGAGCGCAGCCCGTGCAGATCCTTCCCAACATACCCTCTTCCACTGGTGATGGAGCAGAATATGTAGTGCGATGGGTATGTCTCTGCAGAGGTGTTTTGTTCAAAGCAGGCAAATTGACAGGCTTCCCTCATAAAACAGTAATGCAGCTTATACATAAAAAAAAGATCATAAAAATTCAGTTTTCTCCCAAGTAAGATAATTCTGACATTACTTAAAATACTTCAGACTTGTCAGTAAAATTTCAATGTCATTAAAATTAACTGGCATATTTTAAGATTGACTTTCTTGCTTGCTTTCAACTCCCAGTCAGCCTGACATGGGGAGGGCACTTGCTATTCTTATCTTTTACACACTTGTATTTCTTGGCCTTTAACAGCTTCTTCTGTGGCGCACACTGCTCTGTCTGCCAGGGATAAGGGGTGTCACTGGCTGCTGCTAATCCATTATGGCAAGCTGTCTAATTACCAGTGGTGGAGCAGTAAATAAAATGCGGGTTCACTTCTGGCCTGCTCCTTATCCCTCATCTGAGAAGTGGGCAAATGTTGTATCACCCCAATTATTGCTCCATTTACCTGCATGTTCCCTTGACTATGGCACTGCTAATTACTTAGTTTGTTAGGCGGAAGAAATATTGGGTATTTATTTCATTTGCTGTGATGATAAGAAATACAACTCCTATTATTTGTCCCCTGGACTAGAAAATTCCCTTTGCAGCAATCCTTCTAGCCTGCACGCATAAATAAAACCGCATTTTACTCCAGCATAGCTTTGGTACCTGAAAAAAGGTCATATTTTGGTCAGGAAAATGTTCTCATCTCTTTTCTCTAGTATAGGAAAGGCAAGTTGGAGAAGTTTGCAAAGTGGAACTGGATGCTGTGCTGGATCAAATGGTTTATTACTGAAACTACATTTTGCAAGAAACCACTGCTCTTCAGCAAAAAAATGATCCTTCTGGGGGTGCGTGGCTTTTGGTGAGGAATCAGAAATTGGAAGGAGTCTCAGTTTGGGTGTGAATGGGACTAGATATGATTTTCATTTGGGACATTTCCAGCAGTTGATCCTAGTCCCCTTGGCTGCTGCCATCTCTTCACTTGGACTCCAGTGCTGTGAGATCATCCTTAGGAAAAATGCTGATTAGTATTTGGCAAAACATGTGAGTTATTACTATATTAAATGGTGAACCAACAGAGAGAATACCCCTGTAACCCCTGAAACAAGTAGATCAGCCCAGGTAAGGCAGCTGAGTGCTCCTAGACAGCTCCAGGCAGGCAGGATGGAGGAAGATGGTGCCTAATTAAAGCAAACCTAGAAAGAGACCAAACCTAGAAAGAGACCAAACCCTGACTGCCACTCTAGTACTCTCTTGACTCTATTGACCATCTTGTCACCTTACCCAACATATAACAAATGCTCAATTTGCTGCCCAAATCAGTCATATTACACCAGCATCTCCCTTTTTAGCATTGTTGAGGGGTGGTGAAGACCTCTTTAGACATTTGGGGTCTAGGTGGCCACAGAACACATAGGGTTTTCCTTTTCTCAATCACCTTCTTCGGGGTTTTTTTTCAGGTATCAATCTCCTCTGGTTTGGAGCCCAGTTAGTCCTGCATGCCAGGACTGTCCACAGCAAATGATCAATGGCTAAAAAAGAGGTAAAATGAATGGGGAAGGATGCGCGAGTTATTTCAAAATCATGTCTATATACTTAACAACATGCACATGTAGTATAATGTATGTTTTTCAGTTTTGTTGTGTATGTTATTCAGCACTTCTTTGTGCCCTTAGCCTTGGTTTCAGTTACTTTGCAGCGTGCTTTTGGGTTGCAAGGTGCCAACATCTGAAACAGAAATTTGGGTCAGCTTATCATTGGGATTTCATTTCTGAATTTCACTTCTGACAACATAAGAAATAAGAAATGAAGGGCTACCACAGGCTGAAATGAATGTTATATGCAGTCTCCCTTCTTAAAATATTCAAAATGGTCATACCTCAAGGTCATTATTTAAATGTTCATTTGAGCCTTCTGCATCACTTTTAAACAAAGTGCTGGCCTAACACCGTGGCTTCATTTAGACTAGAGACTAATAAAAATCCTTTGCTTTTCCTGGCACTGGGAGGGAGAGTCTTTCATCTAGATTTTGAAAACTAAGAGAGCCTTGCCTTAGGACCACTAATTTCCAGGTGAAAGAAACATACTTTGAATATGGCTACCAAAGAAAGCAGGATTATTTTGAATGTTTTTGGTACAGAAGCTAAGCTTCAATTTCTTCTCAAAGCTCTTTGGGGGTGAAGGGAGATTTGCAGCTGGACCATTGAGTTGCACTTGCCTTCAAGGCCTTGCTGCTGAAGTCCCCTTACCTTGTTCAGTGGGAAGGAGGAGGCTGGGGTGCAGCTCCCTGGTGGTGCACTGTGCTGGGGCAGAGAGGGATAAGCAGAGGGGACTGGAGGCAAAAAAGTACTGCACTGAGAGAAGTTCTGGATCTGAGAAAGCTGACAGGACACATCAGAGCAATCTGGAAAAGGAAAAACAAAACAGCATCAGGAAAAGAGAGATCCTAAAAGGATGTCTTGAAAACATACTTAAAAAATTCAAATGAAGGAAAAGAAGGAGAAAGCAGAAGCTCCCTCCTTCTCCGCTGTGCGAAATGCCCTGTCTGCAAACATGACTGACATCACTGGGGAAGAATGTAAACTTTGATTTAAAAAAAAAATACCGCTTGCTGCTGCTCCTCTTTGGCAGCACATCTCATTTCTTTAGAGTATTTTTATCTGATTACGTATGTATATGCACATATATAAATATTTTGTTAAAAGCAGAAGGAGACTTCTCTCTTTCTTCCCTGCACTTGCAACAGTGGCTGTGCAATATCCAAAGGGGGCTTCTCCTGAGAACTTCCATGCATGCTGCTAGAGTAAGAATAGAGCAAAATGAATTTTGTAAAATAGTACTAATAACAATACAAATAACAAATAAGCTGAGTAAGAAATGAAGGACTGATTCAAGTTGTGTCCTTTAAACCAATAATAAATGACCCAGCAGTGGGGAAAGCAGGTAGCTAAATTAAAACTAATGTGGAAGGTGTGTGCACCCCCCAACCTCCCCCCCCATTACTCCACCCCAGCCACAAAGATCTGTGCTGGGGGCTCGGGTGTCTTCCCTCCTTCCCTTCAATCTACCTAGCCAGAGCCCTCTCCCTGCTTGACAGCTACTGCAAGCCCAAACTGACAGCTCTTCAAAATCTGCTGAAGAAACCCAGCATTAATTAA
Source organism: Irena cyanogastra (assembly GCA_013397155.1). Taxonomy (NCBI): domain Eukaryota; kingdom Metazoa; phylum Chordata; class Aves; order Passeriformes; family Irenidae; genus Irena; species Irena cyanogastra. The sequence continues at coordinate 403,879 of VWZV01012879.1, read as the reverse complement.
GTCATTGCTGGACTGTAATTTCCTTGAGAAGTAAAAAATTCTCACACAAGAAAAGGTTACAGAGACCTTTTCTGTGTCAAAATTACCATGCTGCATGAATATTAATGCTCTTAATGAAGACAACCTTTGCTTCATCAGGAAGGTTCTGGAGCAGGTGCCAAGCCTGAAGTCTCACTCTGTGGATTTTCTACTCTATGAAAGTCAGCACAATGCAATTTTTCCATTAAAATCAACATTTCCCACATGATCGCAGAATTTTTTTTCCTTCTTTACAGATAGGTGGAAAGAAGGGGGGAAAAATCCCTCTGCTTTGAAATCAAACATTTAAAGGTTTCATTCAACACATTAATCAGTGCTGAGAGAGAGGAGAGGAGGAGGAGGAGGAGCAGGAGGAGGAGGAGAAGGAGGGGGTGGAGGGGGAATCTGCCTTATTTATACAGATCTTGCACACGTTTCCATAGATCACAGCCGTGTCCATGTCGTGGGCTGCCCTGGGGTGCTGCCAGGCACGTCCTCTCCAGAAAGGCTCGATGGGCTCACAGGAGGATATGGGGATGGGGGCTTTGGGAAATGGCTGGGGTGATCGCCCTGCCTGGGACATGAGCCTCTGTCACAAGCCACAGGCACTCGCACCCCAGAGACCTAGGAAGAGCATCAGGAGGTTTGGCCACCTGGGAGGGCATGGTCAAAGCGGGCGTCACAAAAAAATGGGGGCACTGTGAAAGGGGGCAGCCCCCACAGAGGGCAGGGGAGGCAGTCCAGATGCTTGGCCACAGGGAGAGCAAGTGTGTGCATCAGCATCCAACAGTGGAGGCAAAGGCTATTTCTTGGCTCTTTCTAAAGGAGGAGATGGGTTTTGATAGCACTGCACTGGAGAAATTGCACTGCCTTGTGTAGTGCTTTTTACCAGCATTTAGCCTCAAACAAGAAAGGAAAAGAAATTATAAAGAAAAGTGTGGAGAAACACAGAGGAGAGAATAGAGGGTGCAGCTTTAGATTGGAAAGAAAAGCAGGTAAAAGCCAACTCTTTCTCCCCCTTCAAAAGGAGAAAATGACATGAAAACTGCCCATTAATTATATCTTCTACTTATTAGGCATTCATGATCTAATAATGGCTGTGGCTAACTTATAAAAAAAAAATCTGATTATTTTCTGTTGGGGCATGCAATGCCCTGTATATATTAAAAAGGTAAGCAATGATATATATTTATGGGTACTGATGTAATAGCTATTAGATTTATAATACAGAGAAGAAACATAATTTTATTAGAAAGAGCAATAGTTCACAATCCTATTATTGTTTATTGCTGACGTCAGTGCTGAACTATAATAAGAATCATGTAACAACTGGAAATAATCACAAAAATGCAGTTTAGATTTGCAAGAAAGTGGATCCTCTAAAACAAAAGTAGGGATTTGAGACCCCTACCTGGCAGCAGCCATTTGGGTTGCTGAAGCCACAGAGATGCAACTCCAGGTTCTGCCCCCCTGGTACAAAGGCAAGCTTCTTCTTGACCCCAGATGTGTTGTCAGCATCACTTCGAACACATGGGCAAGGCCTGGGGGCTGCCCAAGGTGTTCCCATGGATGGGACCATACCACTGTGTCCTCTCTGAGAATGCAGGGACACCTGGGAGAGTGGCATCCCCGGATCAGCCTCCCACTGTGAGCAACACACAGGCACCAAACTATCCTTTGGGTGCCTGGGCAATAGCCTTGATGATTTGAGTTTATGAAACCTCACATCCTAAACATCAGGGAGGGACTTGAACTACCAGTCATCACTTTTTATGGCTAGCCTTTGTTTTATATGAATATATGCATATATACTTAGAGTCTAAATCTTCCATTATAGTTGCCCTAAAAATTTTGTTTTCAGGATGTATCTGGAGCTGTCAGCCTTGCTGGTTCTCTACTTCTCTCTATTACTTTCTTTTTTTCTCTTCTTTCTAGCAGTTTTTTTTTTCCTTTAGAGCAGTGTTTGCTGACCTTCAGGCTCCAAAACTAACTCATTCTCCCGACATCTGCGAATTATTAATGAGGGTGTTTCAGAAAGTTCCTTAGCCACTTGCTTTAAAACTCCAGAGTGCAAATTAATAGAGCTGCTTTTGGGAAAGCTTAATTTTAGCAGGTGCTGCCTCAGATCTTCCTTTGTTGCAGAGACAAGTGTTCTGCTCCTGCAGAAACGTCAGACGGGATAGATACACCCTCCAGCTTCATTGCAAATTCAGAACAAAAGTGTCTAGTCAACACTTCTGATCTTTCTTTGTTAAAGCCTGCAATGCTGTGAGCTGTCTCTAGCAATGGTCCCACAACTGTTCGCCCTTTTTTTGCTCTTTTTAGAGTCTTCTTTTATTATCCATCGTTCCACTGGCCACTGATTCTTCATTGATTTCTTTTAACTCTCTCCGTGTGTGTGTGTGTGTGTGTGTGTGTGTAGGAAGAGAATACATAATAATGTGAGAATATAGGCTAGAGGGATGCTGTGTCTGGAGGAGGTAAAAGTGGTGGTCAGGAGGGCTCTCAGTGGTAAAGGAAGAGGCTGAGGTGCATTGTAGCTGGAGTGGCAACAGGCCCTGCTGAAAAAGTGGTGGAGGAGGTGCCAGGCAAACATAATGAGAGAGAACAATGTTCCTGAGCCCATTTTCCTGATCCTAGGTGGGATTCAAGTCAAAGACACTGTCAGGATGTCCTCTGTGGCCACATGCTGAGTGAAAAACTGGCCCTCCAGCAAGCCTTGCCCCCTATGCCCTTCCTCCCTCTATCCTGATGCTTACTAGCCCTCTTCTGCCCAAACCATTTCCTCCTGCTCAGGACCTGATGCTCCCTAGCCATGCCAAATTTCTCCACCCAAACCCCCAATGCCTCACATTTTCACCTACTGTCAGTCACCATTGTCCCTTTTCTTTTCCTAGACAGCTGAAAACCTGGTCTGATCACCAGTCTATGGAAAGAGATACCTTCCAGCTTCATTTCAAAATATTAATGGGCTCAGCCATTGTCAAGGTGAGATGAAAGTAGGACAGGCAGTCAGCAAGTGCCACCACCTTAGAAATCTGACTCCATGAGAAGAAGCCTGCACTGAAAGCTTCAGCTGTAGTGCCTCAATATGAAGGTGTTAGAAAGAAAGAAAGGTTTGCAAATGTTGATGCAGCCAAAATCACACTGAAACAGAGCAGGAATAGGAACAGAATATTTAGATCCTTTACTCCAATAAATTGTCTGCATTAAAATAACACGGACGGCTAAAATAGATAATCTTACAAATTAGTGGAATTTCATATTTCCAGAGAACTAGGTGATACTGTGTCCTGTAATAATACAAATATTCTTATGGGACATGATATCACACTTAAAACTCTAAATTTTTAAAGGTTTTTCAGTTACTTTATAGCAGCAGAGTGTCTTCAGAATGAACTAGATTTGCTATTCCATCTGAAGAACAAAGAGAAAAATTTATAGAAGATCAAACAAATAAAAATACATTGAGAAAGACAGTAAGTGATGTCAACGCACTAAGAAATTAAAAACTTTGCATTAGTGTCTGAGCTTTTTTGTTGGTACCCAGGTATTATAAATAATAAACTAAACCGAAATTGTACATATTATAAAGCTGCATTTTCCTGTAGGGGTTCTGGTGACATGTACAAACCACGTGAGCTTTACTCCCGTGGCTTATCCATGTCACTAATCCCCCTCTATAAAAGTAAAGAGGGGAGGTGCAGTGGGGAGGGGTGAAACTTGCATGGAACCAATTCCGTCTTCTGCCTACATTTGTTTCCACATTATCTGACAAGCTTTGCCCATGCCTGTGCCGGAGTCTGCCTTGGGATGAATGAACTTCTGCAGCAGAGAAATTAATCTTGTGAAAAATGCTTGTTTTGGGTCATTGGAACTATTTGAGAAATATTTTGCTGAAAAATAAAGGGGAAACTCAACTCAAGTGGAAAACCCGAGGTGAAGTTTATTTGTGACTGATAAAGAATGATAATCTCTATTTTGTCTGCATCAATTTTTTTTTTCTAAAGACTGCTTGTAATCAGCTCAGTTCAGTCTTAAATGCTGCTTGCTTTCTTTTTACAAGTAATTCCACAAGGCAGAAAAAACCATGATCTAATCGTGATAAAATCCATATAGCTTTAAATATAACTTTCAAATTAGCCTGTGGCTGAGAAATTATTGTGAGATGATTTATGTTATATTTATTTGAGGTAGATCTGAACACGAAGGAGTCTTAGGCTTTTCTAAGGCAACACTGGATTCTGCACTAGTTGCCATCACTGTCCCCTAGCCCAAGCACTTACTGATTTTGGAATGTTCAAACAATGACTCTGAAATGCATCCCTCAGATCTATATGCTGTGTAAGAGGATGTCTCCTGAAGTTTTGATCTGGAGAAATGGAAGCCGAGGAGATTTACCATCCGCTATGCACCTTGTAGTACGGCATTTTAACTTTTGCTTTAAAACAGATGGGAGTTTTTTTCATGAGGAATCTTTGGGCATGCTGAACCCAGTGGTCCTGCCTTCCAAATGATGACAATCCTGCCAGGATCACTACAGGAGACTCACCCCCTCTCCCTCGCCATGCCTGATACCTTGATCCCAGAGAGCTGGAACGGCGAATCTCCCTTCTGGCTCTTGCTGGCCTCAGAAAATCCCTGGCTTAATCAGAAGGCTTGTTTATGGTACAGCTCCTCGTCTCACAAGTACTACAGATGCCACTTTGCTGCACCTAAACTGCTTACGAGACAGCACTCTTATCTAATAAGACATAGCACAGCCATACATATTTATTTATATTTGAACTCTTGCCCTCTGTACTATACTGCAGGTCATGCATCTGCTCCAACACCACCTTATTAATTTTCTACTACTCTTCTCCATAGTGGCAACAGTGTTTCAAAGCTTGAAAGGAATATTTTCCCTTTTTTTCACTTTGATCTGTCTCTTTAACTCTTTAGCTGCTGAAAGGAGGGGAGCCTGGGCTTCCCGAGCACGGTATCGCAGCGCTCCTTGATGGGAATCAGGACACAGCCAGGCTCTCCAGACAATGTCACTTCTCCACTTGTGTAATACATTACTGTTCTGTTTTGTACCTTGCTAATTAGAAAGCAAGAAAGAAAAAAATATATTTATATATAAAAGAGCTCCCATCTGACAGACTCAAATTACAGAAGTATTCTGATATAAATTATTTAATCAGTGGGGGAAAAAAAGAAAGTCTCAGTACTAACTATCATTTCTAGACAGAGTATTAACAACCATTTCTTTCATTGGCTTCTGGTGTCTTATTTTGCGCACCCATCACCAATAAGAAGCTCTTGCATGATGTTTACCATAAAATATGACTTTCATCTCTTTGTCTTTGCATTCACTTGCTTCATTTACCTTCCTAATGTATAAAAAGTTTTTAATTTGCCTCCCTCCCTTCCTCTTCTGTCACTAGCACTCTTGAAAACTTCTGGAAGAAAAAAGTAAAGACTTTAATTCATATATGGGACCCCATTCTGCCAGCCAGATCTGCCAGTCTTTGAAACACGTTCCATGAACAAGGGGTTGTTTGAAGGTGTGATTGCAGCTTTGTGGCAAGGTTGCAAGCCGGCGGTAGGGAACCATTCTGACAAATGTGCTGATCTCCAAATGCAGCACTCTGTCTGGATGGATGGGCACAGGAAGGCCACAGGATTTCTCAGGGCAGCTGTGCCCAGCAGCAGAGGGAAATGCACTCAGAGCCTGAGCTCCTCCTGGGGCAGAAGTGCCCACACTGGGGGCTTGGTGCCCTCCTCTGCAGGGATCACCTTTGGTGCCCTGAGGTTGTGCCTGCCCCCAAGGGCACGTGTCCGGAGGTCAGGCCCGATGTCACCTGCTTCAGCCAGTGACTGGAGCTGGGCTGTCACCCCTGTGCTTTCCTTGAGGTGGGCCCATGTCCACGGCCTGTGCATGGCAGCTTGGGGTGCCAGGTCATTGTTCCTTTCATTCTCTAAAAGTCAAGCCCAGAAGTTTAATAAGCCCTGTCACAAAGAGGCCCTGCATGGCACAGCTTTCACAGAACAGCCATTGGTATTGCCATGAGGCTGAGCCAACCCAAAAGGTGGACAGCAGCTCTTCAAACTATAAGGAGACCTAGACTCCTTCAAAAGACAAGAGGTATCCAAGGACATAGCACAAGAGCTTCCTTGGCCATATGTGCTGCTGTGAGGCCAACAAAGCTGTGTTACACAGAAAAAATGGGCAAATCCCCATAACCACCCATGGGCTGCTGGCAGACTACAGAGCGAGTTTTCTCATCCAAGAACCTGAGAGCATGAGTGAAAAGTATTTTAAAAGATCGGGAATGGTAACATGCACCAAAACCTGTGTTCATGTATCAATTGTGCCAAATCTGAAGGCTGTGCTGGGATGGGCAACTCTGTCACCTCACCTTGAGTCAATGCCTGTGTCTGATAAGAGTAGAAGTGGGTGGGTGAATACATTTTGTTTGCCTGCTGAGAACATACAAAATAAAAATCAGAGAGTAAATTGCTTTTCCTTTTACAGTTATGTCACTATTCTCTCTCTCTCTATATATATATACACGCATATTACAGGTTTGAAATCCATATCCTGTTGTTGGATAAACAGCTGCAGCTATTGAGATTTTCGTGGAAATCTTCCACTTTTCTTCCTATGAGCTGGAAATGGGCTAGGAATGCGGTTCAAAGTGTTACCTGGAAAAAGTTAGTACTAGGAAGAAATTGATGAGGCAGAAGGCACCTGTGTCCCAGTGCTCTCTGGGCACATGAGTACTGTGACATGGCAGAGCAGCTCCCTCTGAAGCTGGGACAATGCTGGTGCAGCAGGGTACAACTCAAGCAAGACCAATGGTTCATACTTGCCAAGCCCTCTGATGCTGCTTTTTTCACCGAGCTGTACCCTCAGAACCATGAGGGAGTATGTGAAACCCTGAGCCTTCCCTGCAGCCCCTGCAACATCGTTTTCCTCATTAAATCTGGCCCATCAGGCCCATCCCTGCAGTGCCAGTGCAAAGGTGATAGTCCATAGCAAGAGACATAGGCTCTGCATTCAATTGCTCTTGCAGGGGGAAAAGGGTCCAGGTGTTTTTTCCAAGCAGAGCTGCTGCTAATAGCATCCTTCTGCTCCTCTGCTCTCTCTTTCTCTTCCTCACTACCACCAGATGCTGGAAGTATGAAATAAAACTTATTTTTCTGACATAATACATTAAGATCTTGAAAGTTTATGCTGCAGCATGGTAAAATGAAAACCTCTTGGCACAACAGAGGTGAAGTGTTGCCTGTTTGTGAGCAGGAAGGGAAGTTTCTGCTCGCATTACCTTATACAATGTGCAACGGCAGCTGGGGGCTGCCTGCAACCCTTGCCCTCTCTGCTACTCCCTCCCGCTGCCCCCCTCTCGCCTCGTGGAGGCAAAAAGTCCCATGTTCAGAGGCAGACAAGGCTCAGGATTTAAGAGAGGTGACTTTTTCCACCTTACCATGCTGCTGAGGTGATGCTGCCTTAACCTCAGCATGCATCAGGGGACTGTCTCCCTAGGGGTGATGCAAGCCGCTCTCTGGACGAAAGCAGCCTTTGTGCTATTCAGCAAGGATGGGGGGAAAAAAGGGTTGCCTCCTGATAGCTGTGCAGTGAGAATATCAGAAGCAAAGAGCTACAAGCCCTGGGCTACCCAGGATGGGGTGGGAGAAGCCACTTTCTCTGGTGGGAATTGTTACTTGCAGCTTTTAACCATGTGAGTGACATCACATTGCCTAACCTGTTAGCAAAGGCAGCAAATATGGCTTCTGGGAAAGAGAGACAACTGAAACAAAATAATGGATAGGATTTTGGAAAGGCTGGCTGGTGGAGGAAAGTTCAGCCTTCATCCACACACAGTTGTGTGCCTCTTCTTCAGTTTTGTGTACAAACACATGTAGTGCCAGCTGCCTGTGTGGGAATTTTATTGTCTTGCTTGAAAGGTACAAGCTGAGAAGTCAGGGCAATATTAAATACTGTTTATTAAATGAGGGAGGCTTTAATCTGCTCTAGAGATACTAAATATTTGATTTAGCAGAAGCCTGGACAAATATCAAAAAAACCACATTTTGTTCTTTGAATTGCATTTTCCCAAGGAGAAGGTGGGGCCACCTAATGCTAACAGCTGGAAAGAGTGGATCCCAAGCACATTAGAGATGTAGGAGCAAGAGGGGTTTTTTCCTTAAGAAAACTTTCAACACACCTGCACAAGTGCAGGGTGAGAAAACCCCCTTTGCCAGATGCCTAATTGACTGGGTAGGTGTTGAGATGAACACTCCCTTGGAAAAAAAAATGGGAAAACAGGTCAAAAAGTCCTATCAAAATAGAGCATCCACAACCAAAAAGAGATGAAGCCCTTGATTCATGAAAGGGTATGACATGTGCTTGTCCTCTCAGTGTGCCCATACCAAAGTACTGCTTTAGAACATTCTGATCACCAGGGTACCAGTGTATTTTGGCCTGGCCCACTCTGGCTGCTCTTAAATTGGAACTTGTACTGACTGAATTAAACCAATGGACACTTACTGTGCTGAAGAATGATGTGCTTTGCTCCAGTCTGACACCAGTGCTAATTAATTTAGAGTAAACAGAAATAAAAATGGTACAAAGTACAGTAAAAGTATCCAGCTTGCAGTGATTTAATGAAATCAGTTCACACTCAGATAAAACCAGTGCAACTTAGCGCACAGATAAACACCGAGAGAAACTGATTAAATGTCCAAACAAAGACATGAAAACATGAAATCAGTTGGACAGTAAAGAGGGTCAATTTTAAAACAGATTATATTGTCTCAGCAGAATTACTTTCTTTTCTTTATTTTTTTTCCATTGATTTTGTATTGTTTTGGCTTGGTTTTGGTGTGGTGCTGCTCAGTGTTTCATCTTCAACCTCTCCACTCGATAGAAAAGTCTGGAGTATTTCTTTGTCCTTTTCCCCAGACATTATCACTCCATTCTCTGCATCAGCTGGTACCACCTGCATAGAAGCAAGCAGATCTTCAAGGAGAATCAAATATCCCATGGGCAAACTGGTTTTCTTTGTTTATAACACTCTGCCAAGCACATCTTTAAAGGTGGGAGGGCTTGTTGGTTTGCTTCTTTTTCAAATGCCTTTAAAGCCAAGAACCTCTAAGATTTCCACAGCTCTTTTTAGCATCTGACTTCTATCCAGCTTCTGTGAATGCAGCTGCCTGCTCTGGAGACATCCAGGCCTCCGTGGCATGCCGTGCAGACAGATGCTCAACCACCGACGCACACAAACAGAAAATGTGGGTTAGGAGATGGGGACAAGAGTGACCTAGAATGGCTGGAAGTGAGGCTCCCAGACAAGTCAATATATGGACTGCAGCATCAGCAGGATGAACACAAACAAACAATCACAGATTGCTGCTGCACTTGCCACCAGACTGGAGATCTCCACCAGGAAAAGGAAGAGGTGCTGCCTTTAGTGTCACAGGGAGACAGGCACGGTGACATTCCTGGTGTTCTTGGTAGAGTCCTTGGGCTGCCAGCCCAAAAGCCCGCTCCTGTGTGGAAGGTGATGAATGTGGAGCCCAACGTCAGGAGGGAGTCGGAAGCTGTCCTGGGCTCTCATCAGCTCAGGCATAGCAGCCTCCTCACCTGCAAGGGCAGGTCAGAGCTCTGTGGGGTGATGCAAGAGGGTGAAACCATTCTCACGCCTGTTACCCATGCAATGTTACCCCCTTACAGCTGGAAATTTGCTTTGCCCTAAGCAGCTTCACATACTGGACAACTTTTATCTTTCGGTATCAAGCATGTCATCTTTGACCGTTTTGCCCTTTCTAGGCATCTTTTCAAGGACTGGCAAATTGATCCCAAGCGCTGCTTTTGAAGCACTTTAGGGAGAGGGGGAAAAAATGTATTCCAGTATACTTATAGCACAATTTCTTCCAAGAGAGTTAAAATATATATTGTGGTCCCTTCAGTTTTGTAGCTAAGACTTTAGATTCTTTTGACATTTGTTTTATCCAGATTCTCATCCTGCCCACCACACCTGGCACGACTGGGTATCTGCTGAACCCTTCTGGGCGCTTCCTGGCTTATTCTGTTCATGAATCTACTACAGGGGCTACTCTTTTTCTATGTGCAGCTCTTTGGTGATGACAGTGGGAGTTTTGCACACACGGAGTCCATAGAACTCACTGGCAATCCAGAGAAGCTTTTTTTTTTTTTAATGTGGTATGGAAAAAACTCTTCTTATGAAAACAGATAACATCGAGTGCCTGAGGCCTTTGCCCTAGGTGTCTCAAAGGGAAAGGCACTTAAAAAATGTGCAAAGCAGCAGCCCAAACCTCCCACAGTGCTGAAAAGAAGACTAAATATTCTTAAGGAAATGTTGGATTTATTCCAGTTTCTCCAGAAGCACTTACCAAACCCACTTCCACATTTTCGGGCTCTGTTTTTGGGAACTCAGCATTTAGGTACTTTGAATGAAAACAGCATGGTCAGCTGGACCACCTTATGTGAACATTAATTTCTATTTACTGGACATGAATCTATTTTCCCTGTGAAAAATACCTGTAGTGGCTCCACAGGAGCCGTGTGGAATCACACTGCTCTAAAGGCAAAGGAGAGTCCAGCCCCTTAAGATGCACTTCACTTTACAAAGTGTGTGCTATTAATTAACCATGAGAAATGGCTGCTCATTTGCTTTTCAGCTACGTGAAGATTAAATGTTTCTTATCTCAGCATCAGTCTCAGCTATCTCTCTTCAGATTTGCTCCATGAAGCTGTCCACAAGGTATGGGGGAAATGGTGGATGAGTGTGGGCAGCAGGGATGACTGTAATAGAGTGAGCCATACTGAAGAGAGATGAAATTTAAGGAGAAACCATCCATATGCCAGAGGAAGAAAATCCATCATATTTCATGAATTCTGAGCAGGTCATCTTCAAAGAGAAGGATTCTTAGAAAGCAAAATGGGTTCTTATTTTGCACACACAGAGATCATGGCATTCACGGGCAATCCACAGAAGCACTTTTATCTTTTTTTTTATTTTTAATATGGTATGGAAAAGAGATCATCAGCACAGCAGAGGCATCCAGACATGAGGGGATTTAGATACCAGCAGACCAAAGGGATTCTGATTTCTCACTCCGCTGCTTGTCAACACTTCAGGTCAATGTGACTTTCTGTCATGGCCTCTTTCCTATAGTCCTTACACATCTCTTCTCTCAAATGCCGAGGATGACACTGGAGCATCTTGGGAAATGCAAATAGAAGACATGATATGCAACAGTTTGTAAAAGCATCGTATCTTGGATGTGCTTCATCTAAGAAAAAGGCAGAATTTTTTTTCTTGGATCCCTAAGTAATAAATTGATGCTAACAGCACAAATGAGTTCTTGTGTGGTTTGGAAGCCGTAAAGACTCACAACCACTAGACTGGTCCAATTCCTCCTGTTCTTTGCTTTTGCTCTAGTAAATTGAAAGGCCAGCACAGATGTTAGTACCACAAATATTCATGTTCTACTGAGAAAATGAACCTTTTTTATTTGATGATTTCTTCAAATGAACATGGCTTTTCACAAGGAAGAGGGAGACCGTCAAGCTTTTGGGGAAGGTTATCAGCCCCAGTGAAACTTTGCTGTTTTCCTAGTAAAATATCTCCCCCTTTTTTCCCTTTCTCTCTTTTTTTTTTTTAACATTTTTCACATATTACCAAGCCTCCATATCAGGCTGGTATTTTTTTTAGGTAAAGCTTTCTTGAACTGTTCTCCCCTTTTAGATTGTATATACTTTCTCTGTATTCCCACTGCTTCACTAGGTGCCCATCAGAGCCACTCCCTCCAGTTGCCTCACAGGCAATGTACCAAATCATCAGATGACCAAAGGTCACATTTGCTCCTTAGACATGCATGCACAGCTCTTCAGTGGCTGAACTCCACTGTCTGTGGAGAGCTTGCCTTTGAATGTAGAAGAGCAGAAAACACAGAGCTGTGGAGAAAAGGGACCCATGGGGACCAGTGCAGCATCTCTGAGAAGATAAAAAAAATACATATACAATGAATCTTAGCTAGAATAATTTCCATTGCAAGGAACAAGGTTTTTCTTATGCAGATATAGTGTTATCAACTTGCAACCCTCTGGTTTTCTGAGTCATCTTCATTTCTAGCTAGCGGTTACAACAAGCTTCTTTTCAGCATGTGGATCCCCAGAACATTACTGCATACTCTAGCAAGGAGAATGGCTGGAGGTAGCAGCTTCCAGAAGCAGCACCTATGACAGAAATTTGGAGGTCCAGGAAGTGTTGGATGAAACTTTAAAGCAACCTGGTTTAACAGTGCTTCATCTGACACAGGGAAACCTGTATAATTTTATGTCTGCTTGGTGTATGTGGTGAAGTGTTTACGCCCTTAATTCATTTCTCAGGAAATGAACCAGGGAGCTTAAAATCTCCTGGAATCAGGCTAGCAGCAGTCAATTGGCAAAATCCCATGAGGTCCATATCCATGTATACTGGGAGAAACCTCCACTGCCCTGCATGAAGTTCCACTGCTGGTTTTAAGCACTGCTCCCAAAATTTGAGTATTTTCAGTTGCCACTGGATTTAGTGGTAAACAAGGGTGTTCATGATCACCCAGCAGCATGTTGGTTGAGAGCAAACAGCAGCAAACATGTAACTTGTAGCCTTTCTGAAGACAAATGAGTGTCATGAGCCACTTATGTGCAAAACAAGTTGTCCAACTCCGCAAATAGCTAGACCTCCTGCAATCAGCACAGTAAGAGACTTGCTTAATGGGTAAGATGAACTCTTTATTCCAAATCATTATGTTTTGGGTCCTGCTTTTTTGGTTTTGAATTTCTGAACGGCTATAAAAACTCATCTCTGAAAAATGTCTACCACAAAATGAACAAAACCCTCATAAAGATTCTAATCCTCCTATTTAATATGTGCAACAGAGGGTGCTGTGCTGTGGGTCTGAATAGGAATATGAGCCACTCCAAACTATATTTAGATTGCCAACAAAAAGTAAAAGGCAAAATGTCTTCATGTAGATTCCTGCCTCCTTTTAAAAGGAAAAAACTATCATCATTCTAAAACTGCAGCTGAGCAAAAAGCGGGGCGGGGGGGGAAGTTAAAAAAAAAGAAACAGTGAATTATGTGATGTGGTGTTTTTACCAACTGTCTAAATAAAGGTTTAGTGAGTCACTGTGGAAAACAGAAAATCTTTCTTTATTTTAAGAGCTGCAGTTGAAGAGTTTTGTATGAAAAATCTTCCCTTAGGTTTGTAACTTAAACATTGCCCATCTGCTCTTGCCTTCCTTGTCTGCATTTACAGTAAATCTGAGATTTCCTTTCTCAAAAAATACATTTGGAAAAAAAAAAAAGTACAGATTTGGCCAACAGTGTTTGTACAGATACAGAGAAATCTAACTTAGGGTGCCAGCATCTAAAATGATGTTTTCCTTTTGGTGCATACTATAGGGAAGAAGTTTTCTGCTCTGGGCTCCATGTTGGATTCAAGTTCCCTGTAGGATTTTCTGGTTTCTGGAAGAGAAAGTGACATGGAAGCTTGAATCCTGATTGGGTAGAGTACCATTTCCCAAATTTTAAGGAAAGAAAAGAAAGATTGGTCTCTCTGGGTCAGGACCAGAATCCACTGAAGCTGATGGGAAGATCCCAGGCACCTATGGAGACAGCCTTATGGTGGAGCAGTGAAAACCTCTGCTCCATGGCCCCTGATAAGCTCATTGCCAAATAATGTGCCTTGCCTGCAGTTACCATGGCTGAAGAGCAATGTCAATCCCTCAGCACAGAGGGTGGGATGCATATCTCATTACTCTTATATACTCATGGGTATAATAAGGCACTTTTTTTTCCCTTTTCTTAATATACTCTCACACGTGAAAGAGGCTTCAGGTCATGGTTTTGAATTAAATCCAGAGTAACTGCACTGGAGACAACCAGAGATTCATTTTTCCTGGTGGAAAACCAGGTAGAAATTATAATCAGGCCCTTTAGTGCTGTCCTGAGAGGAAGGGTGGCTTACAAAGCATCATCTCTGGGTATGTTACTGGGGTCTAGCCATGCCTGGTCATCAGTGTGGAGACAGAAGTGACTTACACTTTAAGGATAACCTGTGAGGAAGGGATGCAAAGGCAGGCTACTTCGCCAACTCCCAACTTGTATTTCTGTCTCTGACTCCCGTTATTAATGAACTCATCCACTTTCATAAAAACAACTACACAAGATCTTCTAACCATATCTATAAAACTATTTAATGCTCTTTTCGAAACAAGGCATCTTACAGCCATAGTAATTGTAGTTTTACTAGACCTTTAAATGAGAAGCAGCTACTTATTAAGTTTTGATATGGCGAGCTGATTGGACAAGTTAAACACAGAGGCACAATTTATGCATCGTCTGTAACCACATGTGCATGTAGTGCAGTTCTTACACTGGTGTTTGGCACTCACTGCAATAGGAAATCCTGCTAGGTACACAGTTTTATGCCACTTACAGGTTACAAGTAGTAAAGCGAAAAATGCTGGGTTTTACGGGAAAATAATATTCATAAATCTCCAGCAGTGAATTACAGTATAACTCAGAGCTGTCTTTGTTTTGCTGCTGCTATGAATTCAATTCTGTTGCCAGTGCAGAAACAATAAACACAAAGACCGAAGTGGAAACCACTCCCCTTGCATTTGGCAAGTGCTTATATCCAATTTACAGCTGGACTCTGAAAACGGCTTCTGAAACAGTGCTAATAACAAAGAAGTTCCCACAGATGCTCATTTTTTGCCTCCTAGTGAAGCAAAGCAGTCCATTGTGTACAAGTTAAAGATTTCTTCTAATGCCTTACCTGGTTTTCCCAGTTCATCTGTCTCTGTTCTGTACCTCTTTTGATGTGAATCATATTTATTTGCCTTTTGTCTGATTAGGCAGCTTGCTTAGGGTGTTGTGTTTTAGAGAGCTCTCCCTTATATAGTTGTCACAAAGGAGATATTATGCTGCCTAAACAGTCCTCTGAACTTCACTCCTCCTGATCTGGCCCAATTATGTTTTTGCCAGTTGATTTGGTTATTGTCATGTGCCAAATTCGGGATCAGTGCTCTGCTGTGACCATAAAAGCAGTTTTGTTATTTTAAGTATGTAGGCTTTTACCATCACTGTCATTAGTGAAATGATCTCAGGGAGCTCAAATGATTTAATTTGTTGAGATGCATCACCCACAGGTAAAATGGTCAGTACAACCACATTTTGTCAGATCTTGATTCATTACAAAATAGCACATGTCAAGAACAAAGTTGGCGTGTGCTTTCATTGCACTGTGTTTGTATGGCCCACATTGTAATAGTGACACAGAGCTGCTGTGTGGGCATTTCCACTAACACCTTCATAACTGGATTTAAAAGCAGCTCAGAAACTGATTGTTGAAAGACCTCACACATGCAGAGAATTAGGAACCCCAGCAGTGGTGTGGACTGTTTGTGTGCTTAAGTACCTTGCTGATTCAGGGCCATAATGAGTGGAAAAGTCAGGACATATGGAGAAGAACAGTTACCAAATATCAATCATTTATTCTGCCTCTGGCATAAGAGGATTATCACAGACAATGGGAAGGAATGTCTTCCCCTGTGCAGTATTAAACAAACAGCAATTTTCTTTTAACACAACAAGCATTGGCCAATATTCAGCTGCAGACACTGGATGTGGAGAACTAATAGTCTTATCTGGTGTGAGGAGTCTAATCTGTGATTTGTTAGCATGGTTGTGATGCTGCAACTAAAATGTTGCACCTGAAAGTGACAACACCAACTGGCTTAAAGGGAGCTATTTTTAGCTTACAATGACGTAAGCAAGGAAAGAAGGAGTCCTTAATTATACTTAAATACCTGAACTAGTTGTGGGTTTCAACCTCCTTCAAATACTCAGTAGAGGTTTGGGACCAATAGAGTGAATTTGAGTCTCTCTACAACTGGTTTGTTTTTCTTCCGTACCTCCTGAAGCCTCTTTGGAAGTAGTTCACAAGCCACAGATGTTCCTGGATTCAGGCTGAAAAACTTTTGCTCTAGAAGCATCAAGAAGTCTCTAGGAAGAGCAAGGAAGCTGTTAGGATGTCATGTGGACAATAAAAACTTTGGATATCCTTATTTTAAATATTTTTAATACTATGCCATCATTAAAAAAAAATCTTTTTGAACTGAGACTGAGAACTACTATCTTGAAATATAATGAAAGATTTCCACAAACTGCAAAGTTCCAGTATGCACAAGATAAATCGTTGTGTTTTCTTTAAATATGATATTCTGGGCATTGCCTTGCATTTTGCTACTTATAGTCTTTCTCAGAAGAACAATATGTAATAGTAAAATGTACCAGAGTGATACTTCAAAAGCGAGCATATATATTTCTTTATTTCTTAGTTCTAGTGTAGTCACAATTTTATAGTTTTCTACTTACTAGCTTATATCTGACCTCAAAAACTTATATAAACTCCAAACACGATCAGGTGGAATATGAAATAAATATGTAAGATAAACTATTATGAATATGATAAATGCATCTCTTTGAAATATATAATTTATTAATGAGTGTTTTCTAGTTAGCTCAATAAGCTCCTTAATAAATGTGTGCTGAAGACCAGGTGAAACAAAGGGACTGATGGAAGATCTCTTCGCATCTGCATTCAGCTCTGTGCTATTTAGACATGCAGAGCATTGCTGCTGAGAAGAGGCTCCACGAATGTCCAACAGAAATTAAAGTTACTCGTATGGGACTGGCCTGTTGGGAGCTCCAAGGTATTAAAATTCTCATTCCCTTCTACCTCGTTTCTCTGAGTGTGGTTAGCCAGCATGCCACTCCTAGGGGGATGAAGGCTGGAAATAACCCTTCCACCTACTACTACTGTGAGCTATTCTGCCTAAACCTGCCCCTGTAAGATTACTTAGGAATCAGGAGTCCCAAGGACTACACTTCCGTCACACACAGAACTGAAAATAATTGTCCTCCAAGCAACATCTGACTTTCTAATTGGTTTTTAGGTTCATTTGCAGTTGTCAATACTGGTCTGTAAACAAGAGCACGATTTCGCGTTTATCTGTCTGAAATTCTTTTTTCTTTTCTTCATTTAGTTTTGATAGCAAGGATTGATGGGTGTTCTTTTAAGATCATCGTTCTAACAGAGCATTTTGAGTCTGGGTAAAACAGAGTCTCTTACATTTTTTGTTCTTTCTGTAGGATCACCACAAATACCCAGAACATTGTGGGACTGCTTCTTCACCCAAATGTTTTATTGAATGATGAAAAGACAAGTAAGGGAAATGTCCTGATAAGATCTCCTGGGATTGACTTCCACATGGAAATTACATCCATTGTATTAAAAAAAGGGTCTGTACAGTCAGAGGTTGTCACATCAGCTCATTTCATGAAGTATGCCTGCTGGTGCTCTGTACAGGTACTTCTTTCTTTGATTTGAACTTCAGTAAATGTGTTCACTGGATTTTCTGTGGTCTAAGTGCAGAATGGGTCCAGCTGTGGTGGTTAACACCATCAAAAGATTATCAAATTATGCTGGGAAGGCCTTTGTCTTCAGTAAAAATAGTAGCTATGGTCCACAGTTTTCCAAGGGAGGCTTGTCTGGAGGGGTTTGCCTTAGAATGAAGACAAAGCAGGATAACAGCAAAGCATCACTTACAAACATCACCTGTGAGCACACACTGCATGTGTGGCTGGTACGGTTTAAAGATTCCCTCATTTCAGTGCATTGGTCTCATGAAGTGATTAAAGAAAGATAGGAGAGAAGTAGAGGAAAGCAATTTTCAATGCCATCAGAGGCTTAAACATAAAACAACAGAGAAATAATGATATATTATATTGCGTCTGACCAGATGAAGAGTTTTCTTCCATCCCTCAAGGCAGAACTGTAAATACAGGAATAGTCAGCTCCCTACGTCTCTAAAGATTCCTCAGCACACTTGGATAATCTGATTATTAGAAAGACCTGACCAGACCTCTCATATAGCATAAGAGAACACTGGATCTTCTAGACCTCCTGGTGATGCTGGACTGTCCCTTTGGGTTTCCTAGCATGGTCCGTTTGGCTAGTTAATCTTTAGAGATTCAGTAATTATCCTAACCCAGAAAATCACCATTTCCAACAAACACAGTTTCAAATTTGCCCTCCCATCTTATTTGAAATCAATGCATATAATTCTGCTCTTCTACTGAGTTGGCTTTCTTTTTATCCTTTAGTCATCCACCCTTTCCAAAATTAAAACTTACTCTGAAGAGAAGCACACCAATATCAGGTACTCTGACTCCGTGCACACCTACGTGTGTGTATATGTAAAATTCAGAAACATCTTACAGCAAGTAACAAACTATAGATAGGGGAAATATTTTTTTGATGGAAGCCAAGCTTGATAAAAGGAGTGCACACTGTCATGCCTGAAAGTATGGTATTAATAATTAAGCCATGCAATCATTACCTCAGGATATTATTTCTTAAATATCTCTTGCAAAGGCAATACGATTACATATGAATTATATCAATTTTCCACCAACAAAAAAAAAATCCGCAGAAATAGGAATTGAATTACACTGTCCAATTTGCTGTAAAGTTCATTGTACGTGAAGAAATTAATCAAAGCTACCACCACCCATTTTTATGGGAACATAAAATGATGTGAACTTCCATTTTTAATAAAGATGCATAGCTCTTTTATGAAGACTGACTAATAACACTGTGATGAACTGAAATGTTACTGATACATTAAGAATGAAAATTTTGAGGGATGTGTTTACTGAATCTGCTGTTTCAAGCCAAATAATACTTCCATTTGAATCTGTCTATTGAGAAAGGAAAAATCCAAACAATAAAGTTGATGTGAACTCTGTGTAAATTCATCTCCCACATACATAAATGGCCAGCAACATTCTTTTTATCTAGCTATTTTCACCTAAGTGATCCATCAGATAGACGTGGGCTGTATTCTCCAGCAATCTGAGGTTTTCAGATGTTGTTCAGACATCTCTGTGTTGCCACAAATGTCCATGAGTGGATGTTCCCAATGTAATTCAAAGGGCTGTGAGACAATGAAGGAATTTTACTAGGTCTCAAATTCAAGAAGATTGTGAGGAGTGACATGCCTATACATTTTCTGTGCAGTATAAAAGCTTTTAATCAGGGAGGCTGTCTCTCCTTCCCACAGAAGAATGCTAATTAATTAAAGTAATATGATATTAATTGAATAATCAGTAAGCTAATTTATTTTGACTGTGCTCACCCAGCTTTTGCTCATAGGTTTTTGTTTTTGTTTTT
>VWZV01012879.1:344557-384535 GCA_013397155.1 Irena cyanogastra | reverse complement strand
GAAGTCTAAGAAATTATGCAATTGTCTAGAATATTTGCTGAAACAATGTTTAAGCATGTAGTGGAAAGCAAGTGGGAATATCTCAATCACAGCAGAAGGTTTTCAGAGTGCTGTTTATCTGGCCTGAAAGTAAGTACTGCTCTCCTTTCTTTTGGACAACGAAACTGAAACAGAGGCAAAATCTGGGGTAAGCAAATTTTTGTGGGTAGGTTTTTTTTGTAAGTTTTGTTTGGTTTTTTTTTTTTTCTTCTGAACAGTCATTCAGCCAGTTAACTTTGTTCACCAGGTGTTTTTTCATTTCTTACAAATGACTGTCTAAATTAGAAACTGTCAGAAGTTTTCTTAGTTGCTAGAATTCATCTGGAGGAAATCTTCAAAGCCTTTTATCATGGGTGGTCCTTTGCTTTGCCTCTTCTTAACCCTTGTTCTAGTTAACATTTTTTTAAAAAACAACTAAGGGCAATGTTTCATAACTGTGAGAGGTAAAAACCTAATGAATAATAAAATTGTTAGTAAATGATAAAGGTGGACTTCTTGATTATATTTACTAAATTAACAATCATTAGCATTTTATGTGATACTCAGAGACATCATATGATGAGTCAGAGAATTTAATTGTTTACTTGTCTTTCTCAGCTCCGTGAATCTGAGCATCAATCAAATGCTAGAAATTTGTTTAGCTGACGGAGTCATTACTCACTTTATGGACTCTTTTGGCCCACTGCTGCAGAGGAATAGTATTTCAGGAGTATCATCTACTCCTCTCTTGCTCCTACCTCCAACTGCCCCACTCTAAAAATGTCCTTTCTTGGAACCTAAGAGGGACCACATGTGTCGTCTTAAGACCACTAAACTACAGAGATGGGAACAAGAGAGAAATACAATATTCCAGCTGGATAATCACCAAGCAGTATGATTCATTTAGTCTAATGTTCCCAGTCAGATCCTGGCAATGAAATAAGCATGTAGGAGGTTGCAAACCGATTAGTTTTAATTAAAATAATAGAAAGGTCCAAGCCATGGACCTCAGATTAAAGCTTCTTTTATTTTTTTCACGAGAAAGGATATCTGATCAAATCTTATTCTTAACCCGTCACTCAGGCTTTTAGGCTGATTGGAATTCAAAGCCACATGAATCTGTTTGACTGTTTCTAGAAACTGCTTTGCAAATTGACTGTCATTTTGTCAGTCCATACCCTTAGCTCATCTTCAGAAGTCCTCAGCTCTGGATTTGTTCTAGGATTTAATAGTGTTGTACTGGCCTACCTCTGGGACAATGTCCATCTTGGTCCTCATTGCTACATTGTTCTCATTATCACTTAGTCAGTTTTAAAAGTCTGGACTTATGTCAGTGTTCCACCAGTTCAGGTCCTGGACATTTTGTGACATCCCAACGACAAAAGTTTGCTTTTTCCCATCAGGGAGAAATAAATGTTGTAAATAATAGTGAAAAAATTTAGGAGCAGCAATAAGGATAATAATAATAACAGTAATTCTAGTAATAATAATAATAATAATTTGGGGGTCTTCTGAATCAGAATTAAGGCTCTGCAGGTGCTGAACAGCATTTCTGTACAGAACCTTGATGGCAGCTGGCACCAGCTGGAATCCCATTTCCTGCTCACCAGAGCTTCAAAATACATCATTACACGTAGAAAAAAGAGGGACAAATGTTGTTTGTCTTTTAACTTCTCTTTAAATCTTATGTATTTGTCCACAATGCACCACTGACAAAACTACCACTGATTTAAATAACAAACAAGCAAATAAAATCCAACCGACTAAAATCATGTCTGTACGTGCATAGAAGCATTTATCAGATTCACCGATATATCAGATTCACCGATATATATTAAAAGGTCTTTCTTTCTGCTGGGCTGGGAGTGAAATATTTTTAAATGCTTGTTTTGTAAACAGAAAATCCATCATTTAAATTAATGATTTATTTCTTTAAAGCCAGTGTGGAATCTATCGCTGGCAAGATAAGATCCACATTGTCTTCTATCTGCATATGGCCATGTAACTGTGCAATATCTGGCAGTGAATATGAAAAAAAAAATCAATTTTGCCTGGTTTCAAGAATATCTCCTGAGTCTGAGATATGTCCCACTTGTTTTTCAAATACAGCAACAAGTAATTTAAATTCTGTGTTCAGAGAAAGAACTTGTCTCTCTGTGGGTGCACACATCTGGATTACCTGATTGGCATTAATTTTTACCTATTTTAAACAGAAAGATTGCAGTTCTCCTCCTGTGTTCCCCCCACCTCCCACCAGACTCCCAAGGAAATGATCATTAAGAGACTCCCTGATTCAAAGCTCAAGGAAGTCAATTATATAAGTCAATTATATTGACTTATAAATGATAAGTCAATATCAAACCATTCCAAGGCCCAGTTACTTGTAGGGCTTTAAGGTTTGACTTTCTCTAAAGATTTGTGGAGACCTGAAAGTCTGGGTATTACCAGTGAAGTCCTCAGTTCTGTATTTATGATGAATATTAAGATTTCAGAGAACCTGACAAGACTCACTACCGGATGCTGACCTGGATCAATCATGTACCTTGTAGATTTGTATTTTCTGTGCTCCTGAAAAGCTGCAAGTTTAGAAGATCACAGAACAGCTTAGGTTGGAAGGCATTTCTGAAGATCAGGTATTCTAACCCCCTGCTCAATCAGGGTCAGATGCTCAGGGTCATGTCCACTTGAGTTTTCAGTATCTCCAAGGATGCAGACCCAACAACTTCTCTTGGCAGCCTGTGCCAGTGTTTGATTGCTGTCACAGGGAAAAAAAAGAGATTTTTCTTATATTTAGGTGTAATTTCCTGATAAGTGTTTCAGTTTGTCCCCTTGCGTCTTGTCCCATCACTGGACACTATTGAGAAGAACCTAGCTCTTTCTGGTTTAATCTCAGTACTGGATATTTGTACACATTGATAAGACTCACCCTGAGCCTCTTCTTCTCTAGGCTGAACAGGACCACCTCTCCTAACGTGCCAAATGCTTTGAGCCCTTAATTTACCTTAGTGACCCTTCACTGCACTTAAACTCCTGTATGTCCTTGTCTCTCTTGCACTGGGGAGCCCAGGACTGGACACAGAGCTCTAGATGATACCTCCTCACTAGCGATCAGCAGAGGGGAAGGATCATCCTCTTCCCACCTGTTGGCTGAGCTCTTCTTGATGGATCATAGGATGCTGCTGGCCTTCTTTGCTGCAAGCCTGCATTGCCAGCTCATAGTCAGTTTGTTCACCAGGGTCCCATGGCACTTTTCTGCCAAGCTGCTTTCTAGATGGTCAGTCCCCAAGGTGTACTAGTGCATGGGATGACTTTGTTTTCCCTTGGTTGAACTTCATGGGATTCCCGTTGGTTCATTTCTACAACCTGTCAAGGATTGCTGTCAGCCTGCCCTAACAGCAGCACAACCATCCAATCTGCCACCCAGTTCTCCCAGTTGTGTGCCACCTGTGAATTTGCTGAATCTGTTGTCAGAGTCATCAATGAGAGGGTTACACGGTGCTGGTCCCAGTACTAGCACTGAAGTTAGCTAGTGACTAGTGACTGATTTCAAGCTGCTGATCACATCTCTTTTGAGCCCACTGCTTCAGCCAGCTTTTAAATCACCTCACTGTCTCATATATTTAACCCATACATCAGCAGGTTGTCTGTGAGGATGTTAAAAAGAGACAATGTCAAAAGTCTTACTAAGATAAACCACATCCATGGCTCTCCCCTCACGCACCAAGCTTTCCATCTCATCATGGAAGGCTATCAGGTTGGTCAGACACAATTTCCCTTTGATAATTCTGTGCTGACTGCTGCTGATCACCTATCTTTCAAGTGTCTGGAAACAGTTTTCAGGATTAGCTGCTCCATCACCTTTACAGGGATCAAGGTAAGGCTGGCCTTAGTTGCTTGGATTCTTCTTGCCCCTCTTGAAGAGAGGAGTGACATTTGCTCTCTTCCAGTGCTCAGGAACACCCTCCTCGATCACCATGACCTTTCTGAGATAATTAGGAGCAGCCTCACGAAGACATCCAACAACTCTTTGGTGCATCCCATAAGGGCCCACGGAATAGTGTCTGACCAGTTTCTTTAAACGTTCTCTAAACTACACCAAGTAGTTCCTAAACTACACTAAACTTCCTTGTGCCAGACCTTCCAAGGTAAAAAAAAATCCTGATGTGAAGAAGACATTGATTACCTTGGCCCTTTCAGTGTTCTTTGTTACATGGGCTCCATCCCATTTGGCAGCAGGTCCCCATTTTCCCCAGTATTTCCCTAGCAGCTGGTATGCCCTGTGCTACAGCAAAGCATGGCCCAGCATGCCAGGGCATGGTACTTATTCCAGCTACCTATGAGCACTACTTATGGAAATAAACAGGACACGACAGAAGCCAGGGCTAGGCTCTGTGCTACCTTCTGCACCTCGGGATTTCAAGCAGCGTGTGCAGAAGTGCACCAGGAGCTGCAGAGGCTGACTTTGAAAGTCCAGCTGCGAATTTAAAGTGATATGAGCTCCAGCTTAATGAAGCTGTATTTTCTCCTCTATGACAGATGCTTTACCTTTCCCTTTGTCTGTCCTGTTGCTTGCCCTAAACTCAGCTTGCTCCAACAGGATGCATCCTCAGCCAGTCAGCCATTCCCTCAGGCAGGGTGAGCTTCTGTTGCTCCATTTTTGGCAAAATCTGCAGCACAGCTTTCTAAATGTCTTGTATTTATTTTATTGCATTTTTTGTGCCTGTGCACAAAACCTTATGTTTAGTGAGTAAACAGTAGGTAAACATTTTTCATACAGAGTTTTTATTTTTTAATAAACAAAGTAATTTTCTCAACTATTTCCTTTCTTACTCTGCTTCATAATATTGAGAAGAAATAGATGGTCTCTTTCAACATCAGGGAACTGGAGGGATAAGAATAGAGACAGCAGTGTGGAAGCAATGGGTCCCTCTTCTGCCCATATGG
Organism: Irena cyanogastra; assembly: GCA_013397155.1. Lineage (NCBI taxonomy): Eukaryota > Metazoa > Chordata > Aves > Passeriformes > Irenidae > Irena > Irena cyanogastra. Next base: position 379,573 of record VWZV01012879.1, on the reverse strand, counting down.
TTCAGGTTTGCATTTTGGCTGGCACGATAATGTGATTGCTGGCAGATCGAATGTTTAGTCTCCAGAGCAAATAGCAGCCAATGAGTTGGGGTGTAATGTACATGTGGAGATGTTCATAATATTCCACACAGGCTGAACCTACAGCAGGAGCGAATTCAGCTGCAGTGAAAACAGAGATGCTGCATGAATCCTTCTGTCAGCACAGCAATGGCATTTCCAGGCTCTTGCGTTTGGGAAGAGGAGGAATGTGCCTCTAGGGATGGAAAACGCCACCAGTCGCGGATTCTCTTGTGGCAGGAATTTCTGACTTGCCACATAGAAGGTGATGCATTCTGATGAGCCTGAAAGTTACATTTCATCACTGCTTTATCACCCGATGAATCATTACAGCAGATGAATGTTAATTGTAGCTAAACAAATGGGCATGTCCTCTCTACCCCCAGACAGCTGCTACTGCTGTAAGACATTAGGCAGAGGGTGCAAAGTGCTTCTGGATGGAAGGGAAGTGCTACCCGTGCCTCTGGAGCTACATTTCTGCAGTGTAATGAAATGCCAGGTGTGGAAAAGTGTTTGGATAGGAGCAATTTCCATTTGCTCTGTGGTTTGCATTGCTCTGGGGACATGCACAGTGCAAAGTTTCCTTAAGTGCTTGTTTGCTCACAGGCAGGAAGATCTGCATGGGAACAGAGGTGGCTTAGTCATACACCATTGCACTGATGTCCCTGGGGTTGAGGGGGTACCTGTCACTGCTGGATAAGGTGCCACTGGAATAGTGTGAGAGGCTGCTGAACCTGGGCACCAGACAGAGTAATGCCAGCAATAGTCCTTAGTTGAAGGGTTCTTTGTCCCTGGAAAACACATTGATAAGGCAGTTTGGGGTGTTTTCTTCTGGCAGTCACCTCTCTTGGCTGACCTAGTGACAAACATTCAGCAGCTAAGCCACTGAGGCCTGGGTTTTCTCATAATGACTTGAATGACTTGAATTCTCCTTCTTCTGTTATAGGAACCAAAGCGAAGTGTATTGGGGTGCCCCATTTCACCCACTTCCAGTTTCTCCTCAAGAGGAGACACCTGGGAGGTGGTAACTTGGAAAAATGACATTTCCACACCATTGCAGATCCTCTGTCATAAGATGATCTGTTTTGAGGAACGCAGTTGCATGGCAGGAGACAGAGGTAATCAAGTATCCAGAGGGGGAGCTAAGATCTCAGACCTGTTCTTCCTGCAGGACATTTTAATGTTTGTGAAATTGCATGGCTGCAACAGAAGGAGACAAGTCAGAAAAGAAAAGAAGGGCAGTTGGGGGCAAAATTTAGCCACCTGAAAGTTAGATACAAGCATTTTGGTGTGCAAGAATGAGCATCTGTAGCTGGCTTTAAAATATAAAATCTAACCACTCATTCTGTAGGGTTGAAAGGGAGCTCTGCGCCTGAAGAGACACCTTGCCATCAGTGTTATTCCGATGGCAGCAAACACGTAACACACTGTGTGTCATTGTCAGTATGTGGGGCTGTCGCCACAGGATTCCCCACCTGGAAGTATTTCCTGGGGACTCTGGTTATGCCATGGGGAGCTGCTCACTGCCTTGGAGGCTTCCTTCCCCTGGGTTGGCTTGTCTGGCAGGTACCTCCTCAGCTCAGCTGCTGATGGCAAGTGAGAGGAGGGGAGCGAGGAGATCCTCACAGACAGTTCAAACGCAGACTAAGAGGCATGTGTTGAAATGTCGTCAAAGTAGCAGGAGTTCATTTTATTGAGGAATACATATAATAAAGATAGAACAAAGGGACTGAAATGGTGAACAGATGGGCGGGTGTTCTTTGGTGGCTCAGGAGCTGTGTGAACATGCTGGTTTATGCCCTCCCCTCTTTCTGCCTTTTTTTTTTTTTCCCTTGGTTTGGTTTGCTTTAGTTTTGATGCATCAGAGTAGGATGCGAGATGATATGCCAGTATATGTCAGAAACTTGGGGAAAATAAACCCCCTTTTTCAAACATCAAACTACTGCTATCAATAGGAACAGCAACTGTTCAAAATTTGTTTCAGAGCTGCCAAGAAGTGAACATTCATAGGAGAGAGAGAAAGAGAGAGAGAAGGGAAAAAAATATTTTTCCCTGCTGTTTGCAAGGTGGACACAAATGCAAGCAGTAGGAGGCTGACAACTTGACACATGTCTAATAAATCTAAAGCATGGGAAAAAAGTCAACAATTCACTGTACAAGAAAGCATTACCGGGATAAAAAAAGTACAATCCAACAAACTTCTCACTTAAAAATATGTTTATTCCCAAATCGGTGAGGAATGTATATATTACAGCCTCAATTTCTCTTCTCCTCCCCTCTGGATGTTCCTTTTTCTGAATTTCTTTTTTTTAAACCAGGGGCACATTAGGGCCTGTGCTGTGGAAGCTGAGGTTTGCTGCATTATAAATGAACAAGGTGCAAAAGCCGAGTCCAGCGAGCAGATGTTGGGAGCTCAGTGTGCTGGTGACAGAGGGCTAGAGTGCAAGAAGCTTCCATCGCACGTCTGTTCTTCAGCACAGAGCAGGCAAGGTTTTAATTTGACAAGTTGGTTGGATGCAGGGAATTCACAGATCTCGGTGAAAGCCAAACAGATTTGGCCACCTACTGCATGGCCACATTCAGCTGAAAGGGTAGCAGTTGTGGAAATGTCTCCTGCTCCAGCCGCCAGACACCACGCACACCACAGGGAGCCTCGAGAAGGCTTGTTTACCACAGGCGGCAAATTCCTTTAAAAGGGAAGAAGGGGGAAAAAAAAGAAGTGGGAGAGGAAAAAAAAATCATGCTTCTGTTAGCAAAATAATTAGGCATTTTTACTTCAGGTTGCTGGTTGTTTATTTTTTAAAGCTCTTCATCCTCTTGTTTTTTAATAGTTGGTATGTTATGAAATGCAAGAATGAAAATGAATGCCAAAACTAATGGAAATTTTCCTACAAGCCTCATGTAAACAGAAACATCAGCATTAAAGTTATGAATCTTAATTTGTGCCACTGAGCTAAAATTTGTATCTTACTGCATTAAAGGAATATAGACATACAGCACTGTGTAGTGTCTATGTGCAATAGAAGAAACTGACATGGTCTCTCCAATTTATGGGCAAATTGACATAATTTAGCAAAAAAAAAAAAAAAGAAAAAAGAAAAACCACTTGTGAACTGGATTTTGCATAATGGGATTAATTTGGTTGACTGTCACATCAACTGTGCTGCAGAATGCAAGTTAATCACAACATCAGTCTGATTTAAAAGAAGAAGGAAAGAAAAGGAAAAGGAAAAAAGAAAAAAAAAAGAAAGGTATTTTCTTCCTCTCCTCAATTATTGTTTCATTTTAAGATGCCCTTTTTCCTTTCTTTCTTTTCTGTGGTAGCTCTGGCAAACAAGGCTTGTGTATATTTGCAATGGCCTCCTCCAATAGTCTTTTCTTCCCTCTCCTGTGTACTCTTCACAGTAAAGCAGGGGAAAAAATGGCAATAGCTTTTGCAATCCATGCAAACCTGCTTCCATGGCCTGGCACAACTGTGTTTGATCAACGCTTAGGCTGATCAACAGAGCCAAAACAACTTCAAATATTTTGTTATACAGACCTCACTTACTGCCTTTTCTTCCACTTACCACCCTCCCTATGAAAGCCACATTCAGCACTGGACTCTCCACTGAGCCAGCCCCACCAAACCTTTTTCCCACCTCCATCCCTGCTTGTGGCAGTAGCAGCCCTGTTCCTCTGGCAGCTGTGCATAAGTTCAGAGAGAAAAGCAAGCATATGTCAGTTATTTTGTGGCTAATTTCTGTCCATCTTTACAGAGGTGTGGGATGAAGGAATTAAATCAACCTTCTTACAGGCTCTGACATTGTATTCTTGGCAAAGGTACTGAAAACAGAGACAGCACATGTACATGACACATCACTTAAGTCCTCTGGTTTCTATGGTTGCAGTAGATTTTGCTTTCAGGGGGCATCCTAGGAAGGAGATAATGCCGTGCAGCGCTTTGGGCACGGTGTGGTTGAAGAATTAGCTCTGGGAATTGATCGTACCGTGATAGCAGTGACAGAGAACAAGGAATCCGGGCTGCTGGGATGTCAGAGCAACTTGCGCTTCCAGGGGACGGTGTCGTGTCAGCGATTCCTGAAGGCCCTCGCACCACACTGCAGCCGGTGACTGCTCCTTCATCCCTGCCTCCCTCGCAGCCGGCACGCTCTTCCATCCAGCGCAGCGCGCTGACTAGGTTAAACAATTACACTACACTAATTGGCCTGTGTCGGTCCTGATGAGAAAGTAAACAAATACTGCAGAGAGAAGCTGAGACAAATTGTATCTAATTAAATTGATGAAACAAAAAGTGACAATATTTTTCCCCAGGAAAAAAAAAAATAAGCAACTTGTAACATGCCAAATACTACATGCTTGCAGGCGTATACCCCACCTGCTGAATTTCACACCTTTGCTTGGACATGGCTGTGCCCAGCAGGGGAGAACAGAAGCGGCTTGTAGTCCCCATCAGTGCCCAAACTGCTGGGATGCCTCACAGGCCGAATGTTGCCCTTTGCACACAGGGAGAAGGTTGGCTGCCACCATTTAGCCATTCCACCAACACTGCTTGTGTGCGTGCCTGCATGCGGGCGTGCGTGCTCTGAGCAGGGTGGGCTGACAGCAATACTTCAGTCCATTAAAAGAATTCCCCCTTCCCTCTTTGCTCACAGGCTGGTTGGCCCATTTCTGGGGCATAAGCCTCTCAATGGCTTCTTATCACTCATCAAATTTCCTTTCCACCAGGATCTTGACTGATCCTGGAGGTAGAAATCCCTGACCCCAGAGCTGAAGCCATAAGGCACAACATCTTGCATGAGAGAGCAATGCTGTCTATCTGTAACTGGCATCAGTTTTTCTGTGAATGACAGCAACTCCTGGTACATTAGCACGGCATGAAAGTCTGGGAAGACACAGGTGAGTAGGGGGGAGCATTCTAGGTATGGATTACATTTTTTCTTTTCATTGATCAAAAGAGAAAAAGCCAGGATAAATACCACACAGTCTAAGGTTCTCCTGCCTTCACTCTTGCTATCCCTATGTCAATAGCCCCAGTTACACACAAAGTTACTAGTCCCATATGCGTGTCAAGCCAGGGCAGAAACAAGGAAGAGTTACAGGAGAAAAGAGCCTCCACACACTCCTATTAAAATCAAGCTGGAAAATCTTGTAAATCACTTTGCTTTGGTGAGTTGGTGAACATGAGGACATATCCTTGATTTACCTGGGAAAGGATTATTTAAGCTTGATTACTTGGTAAGATGTTAATAAATAGGTAACCTCTGTTTCAAAGGTCATGAACACACAACATGACAACCAGAAAGCTGGGGCCACTAAAATCTCCTTTCTCTGAATATCAGGGAAACCACTGAAAAGGCACTGAGTGCAAGATCCAGCCAGCAACAGAAGCAGCTGCAATAGTGGTAGCTAGGTATGCAGTATACAGCTGAGTATTTCCATCCTAATCCTCTGTTTCGAGTTGCTCAGAGCTTTCCAGATGCTTTAGTTATCAGGATAAAATGTTCCAGGCCTGGTATCTGGCAAAATGAATATTTTTAATAGTTCAAGATAAAAGTGGTTCTGTTATTCTTGAGTGGGAGAGAAGTCCAAGGATCAAGGAAACAGATTTTTTTTTTTTTGTGATTTTTTTCCTAATAGTTCATCTGCTAAGATCTCTAAGAGACCAGATTTGAATACTGGCATGAAGCAGCCCTTGCTGAGAGGGTCATTAGAGATTAGAACACATTGCAGCTATTGACCAGTGTGTTACAGGGAAATTTCTCTGTGATCCAAAAAAGGTTATGAGTCCTTGGAAATTATCCAGTGGACTTCTGCAGTTTATTTAGGAAAGTTGATCCTCCCACTCTCCCCTCACACATACACAGTTTCTTCTAGTAATATTGGGAGCAAGCATATTCCTTGTTCGTGACTGATTTAGCTATACAGAGATCCCAACAGAAATTAGCAAGATGAACCAGACGACCCCTTGAGATCCCCTCTAGCCTAATTTTCCTATTGTCTAGTCTAAACGCACATCTGATTCATACCCAAAGTCCTATATAAATTTCACATCACTTGTGTAAATCTGTTTTTCGAAGTCCACTGATGAGCCATAGCACATAATAATATTAGAGAATTATGTGTGGTGTTTTCCCCTGTGGTCCTTCAGGTTGGTGCATGCTGAGCAGCCCACACTACGCAACACGTCTGTTTTGTGTTTTGAAACTGCAGTAAATTCAGGGTGTGGTGTAACCCACGACTACTTACACAGCCTGTAGAAGATAGGAGGGAAACACTGTGCCCTGTGAAGGCTGTGAATTGCCCTCTACATAAGAGACATGTTCATGTTGCCATAATTTGACTCTGTTCTGCAAGGCAGACACAGGAACTGGAGGAAGAGTTGCATCTGTTCTAGGTATATTCTGCATGAAAAATTGGGCAACAGTGAAGATGATCTGGTTACCCACACTGAAGACAGAAGCAAGCTAAAATACAGCCACTGTCCCTGGCTCTGTTGTCCCTATAGTTGCTATGCTCCCTTTGTGAATAACTAATAGATCAATCAAAGTGGAAATACACATGGCTTAAAGGGTGTAGTTGTGAGGGTTTCACGCTAGTTCAGACAACCTGGGTGGTAATCAGTGCTCTTCATACTTAGGTTCATACTGAACCTTCTCCAGCTGAAATCATAGCAGCGCTGCACCAAATTCAACAGTGGCCTTAGCAATCCAGGTCAACTGAAAATGTAGCATAGTAGTAACATACACATCATAACAGAAAAATCAGGGAAAAAATAAAAATAGTGGAGAATATGAAACTAGCATGTCCATTTTAAAGGTTAGTAGCTGAGTCATGGAGAGACAAGAGTCTAAATTCCCAAAGGCAGGCAGGCAGGTAACTGACGAGAGAGTACTTGCCCAAATTGGACAGGAAGTCAATAACAGGGCTTAACTTTGATCTCCTGACTTGCAATCATCTTATGATGCAACTATAAAATCAAGCCTTTCCCCAGGGCTTCTCAGAAAAGGTGAGTTATTTCTGCCCCTTAGCAGACACTTGTGCAGTTCACCTGCCTGGACATCGGAGAGCATCAGCACCTGCAGCATCCCTCAGCCCGTGGGATGGGGCAAGGAGGGCACTGAGAGAGCACTGCATCCCAGATTCACTTTGTGGGAAGGTTGGATGACTTCTGTGCAAATAACTGACTGACTTGTTGCTAGGGAACAGTTGGGAGGCATGCTTTTGATCTCCCATATGCTTACTACTAATAAATAAACAAATAACAATAATTACAACAAACCCCAAGCCTGTTGTATCTCCAAGATTAATTAATGATGAAATACAGCTGAAATTCTGCAAAAGAAGGCACCAAGGTGGGTTAGATTTCATATTTTCCTGCTGTGTATTGAAATGATGGTTGAAATTAACATTTTTTTTTTCCTTCTTAAAATTTACCTTAGCTGGATCAGGTTAGTGGAAGGAGCGGGGGAGTATTCTCTTCACAGACATGGATGAGAAAGCAGACAGTAAATCTCCCCATGCCAGTTTTACTCACATCCAGTTTTTCCTGCCTAGTACAGTTAAGTTTTTTAGATACTTTACTTGCATTTCTAATTCAGTTATTCTTCTGAAATTTATTCAAAGGATTTATGCTTATGAAATTATAATATAATGCTGCCTATATGCCAATGAGCTGCAGGCAAAGAAAATAATTTTCTTCAATTTACAGTTATGAGGCTGGGAGAAAATGATGCCTTCTTATCACCTCTTTTTCTTTGTATGCCTCGGTGTTTTTTTAAGTCTTCAGAAGGCAGGAGCTGATGATGAATTCTTAAGCAGATCACACTGATAATTGTATTTCAGAACTGTCAACTCTGTGAAGACTGTCCACGGAGGTGTCTCAGTTCACTTGAGCTATTTGTGTCACTGCTTCTCCAGGAACTCAGCCCTCAATAAAACCCAAATCACTGGGGATATTGTTAAGTCTTCTGAAAGGATTATTAGATCGAAGGAAAATTTATGGATGACACTTTGTAACAATTAATCAGGAACTGTTGATGAAGTTAAGTTGGTTCTTTATTCTTGAACAGAAAAAAAAAAATACACAGCCCCTGTACAAATTGTCAAATGGCCTATTTTGTCACTCGGTTTGATTAATGGACTATTTGGAGTCCCCAAAAAGTCCTAGTACAAATAAAAAAGAATCATAAATATTGAATAAGCTCACAGCATGGTTAACCTTGACTATGTTTTGGAACATTCTTGGAGAAAACTTTGCTATTCAGAAAATAAATTGCTAAGGGGATTAAAAAAAATTGGAGATTTTGGAAAATGTCACCTACCCAACCTTGTCATCCTGATTAGCCTGTCATGATAAATTAGCTTTAGTTAGCTTTGCAATCAGGTCAGAAACTGCTGGTACAGTACCACATTTTGCAAGTGGGGCTACACCTGGTCCACAAGAGGGGCACAGGATGGCAAGGAAAATACTCCTGCTCCTGGTGCTTTGTATGTCAGACAGTGCTGGGACTGCTAACAGGCTATTATCCTTTTGTACTGTAATTTATGGAAATGGAGCCCAAGGAGTGCTGAGAGCATGGGAGTCATGGTGCCATAAGGTTGTTTCTGAAAGGTTGGGCGAAAGATGTCCGGTGATCTGTGTATATGCAAATGACAAGACCAAAGCTTCAGCTGCAGAGAACACACACACACACTCAGGTTCATGTGTATTCAGGACACGAAGTTTCCATCTTTTCCTCCTGCTCCTCTGTCTCTCTATTTGCAACTTCTGCTCCCTCCTTCCCCCAGAGCTCCCCCCCACTGCTTGATGCAGCTGTTTAGTCCTGACAGGTCTGACCAGTCATTTTTGCTAACCTCTGATAGCATCTAGGTCAGCGTGATCCCAAACTGGCTCGCTTTTGTTCTCTGTTAACAAGAAATACAATGCTATTAGTTTAGGCTGGGATTTCACAAAGCTCTTAAACTCCACGTGCTTCACTCCAAGAATGCAAGCAATTCCACTCTTCTCCTTCAGCAGGGCACTTAGGTGTCTGCTCAAAGGTAGGCACATATGAGACATGCTTGGGCTGAATCAGACCCTCACTGAAGAGAAATGGTGCCAGTTTACATTTTGGTTAGTTGGCCTGTTTTTCCAGCACGTCATACGCCAGCTCACTACCCCATCTCGGCATACAATGCAATAATGTACTTGAAAGCAAGGCTCGGGAAGTGGGAGAGATGGAAAAATCTGTGCAACTGTTTCCAATAGCTGTGCAATAATAAGTGCTCATCAGATTTTGTTAAATCTCTGAATGTAACACAGGAATTCAAACAGGGGAAATGTTTTTTGTCTAATCACTTTCTATTTGGAGGTACAAACATTATTTACAATTAATTTTTATCCCCACAATTCTCCATGATCACAGGTTGCCCTCTGCCTCCCACTGCAGAATAGCACTACAGGAACAGAGAGGGCTGGGCTAAAGGTGGTACATGACACATTGGGCACCTGCCTGGGGAAACCAAGGTGCTGGCTCTGATTGCTCCCTGCTGCCTTCTGTATCCATTTGGTCAGTGGTGGCCAGAGGGAAATGCTTTTCTCAGAAAGGTCTGCCTCATGAAAGTAGGGACAGGAAAGTTGCAGAGATGGTTTGGTCCATTTTCATACTTGTACTTCACACTGGTCATGAAGCATGTGGGAAAGGGCAGGGAAGCACCAAGTTTTCAAAGGCTCTGGGTATTTCTTTAGGATATACAACGGAAAGTCTTTCATAAAGTACTTTCATAATTATACAGTACTATGGCCTGTGGTTAAAAAAATCTCATGGACATTTCCAGCCTCAGCTGGGCTAGGGTGAGGCAGGAGTTTTGTGGGAAAGATGACTGAGAGCTTCTGCTGAGCAGGGTGCAAGTCAGCCAGCAGGCAGGAGTTCCTCCATGTGCTCTGCTTGGCCACACCACCTCCCTGGAGTGAACACCCTTCTGAAGACACCTTCTTGCAGTGTTCTCAGCAAGGTGTAAAGCCAAGGTCCTGCCAGTGATTGTTAAGGATAGGAAGGGAGGATGCCAAGAGGATGGAGTCAGGCTCTTTTCAGTGGTGCCAAACAATAGGATAGAAGGCAATTGGTAGAACCACAGGGTTGTTAGGGTTGAAAAGAACCTCTGGAGATCGTCTAGACCAACCTTTCTGCTGAGGCAGGATCACCTGGAACAGGTTACACAGAAATGTGTGCAGGTGTGTTTGCAATGTCTCCAGAGAGGGAGACTCCATGACCTCTCCAGGCAGCCTGTTCCAGTGCTCTGCCACCCTCACTGTAGAGAAGTTCTTCCTCATGTTGAGGTGAAGCTTTTTGTATTTTAGTTTATGGCCACTGCTCCTCATCCTGTCACTGGGCACCACTGAAAGGAGTCTGGCACTGTCCTCTTGGCATCCGCCTTGAAGATATTTACATGCATTAATGAGATCTCCTCTTCAGTCTTCTCTTCAACTGCCTAAAGAGCTCCAGCTCCCAGTGTGTCTCCTCATGAGAGAGATGCTCCAGACCCCAAATCATCTTTGTGCCTCTCCTCTGGACCCTCTCCAGTAGCTCCTTGTCTTTTTTGTCTTGAGGATCCTAGAACCGGACACAGCACTCCACACATGGCCACACTAGGGCCCAGTAGAGGGTGAGGATCACCTTCCTCGACCTGCTGGACAAACTCTTTTCAATGCATTTCAGGATCCCACACAAGGAAACCCCGGCCACAAGGGCACATTGCCAGCTCATGTCAGCTTGTCACCCACCAGGACTCCCAGGTCCTTCTTTATGTGCAGGTGACTAGGTACTGGAACAGGTTGACCACAGAGGGTGTGGAATCTCCCTCACTGGAGATATCCAAGAACCATCTGGACTCGATCCTGTGCAGTGTAGTCTGGGGGACCCTACTCGAGCAGGGAGGTTGGATCAGGGCAGGAGGTTGGACCCACTGTGGTCACTTCCAAACTTACCCATTCTGTGATTCTGTGAATTTTCACACAAGCTGGGTGATAATTCTGGTTAAATTCCAGTCCTGGTAATTGCACTCTACCTGAAGGAATTCCTGCTGCTGGTTCATCTGTGAAAGCCACAGTGATCCTAGGCAGAGCCACTCAGGGTTGTCACAACAGGCTGAGTAACTGGCTTTGGGATGGGGCTCTTGGTGAATTGTAGGGATTCCTGATGATGTGTTTTGTGTGGGATTTAGACATTGACTAGATCAGGGAGACTGAGAGAAACTGAACAGACTGTTTAGCTCAGTTGCTGGCATGGTCACAGGACAGAGAAGAAACTTGTGCTCCATTTCCTGAGTCCGTTGAGTCTCTGGAGCACATCTAGGACCCAGAGCCTTCTCTGGATAGTGAATAATACCTCCTGTGTCAAATGTAGGTGCTAAGAGAGCTTAGATCATGATCTGTTTGCTCTTGTAGGTGTCCAGATGTAAATTTTTAGGTACTTTGAGGCAGAAGGAACAGGGTGGGAAATTGTGAATTAAATTCTGTGCTACCAGGACTCTCAGGCTGCAGAGCAGTGCCTCTACTCTCTGTGCAAGAGATCCTAGAAAATATGGTAATGCACAAGAAAGCACTGCAGCTAGTGAGAAAGAAAGGCTTTCAGGTGTAGCAATTATGATGACCAGTCAAGAACAGGGTGTCTGAGTTCTCTTGCTGTGTTTAATTTATGGTAAGCAGAACAGCTTCAAAAAGGGGTATCCCTATTCAAAAAAAGTGGTTTGCGGTTTTTGTGGTTAAGACCCTCCTAAAATGTGTGCATTTGAATCACCTTGGAAGAAATGAATTTAAGTTTATTCCCTGCTTGCCTCTCAGGTAGGTGCTCAGAACACTTCATTTTCAGGGCTACCAGACTGGGTCCTCCATGGTACAAGGGAGGGATACCTTGCACACAGATGTCAGCATGGTTTAAAGGTAGACCAGGCATGTAGCACCATTGCAGTACCTAATGGTAGGGATGTGTCTTGCACAAAAGGACACATGCATGGAGAACTTGTTGCCTGGAGAACCTTACCACTGCTGGAAGGGTTGCAGACCTGGCGCCTCCTTGGCACTTTGCTGGTGAGCAGAGGTTTGGAGACGTCAGAATGGCATGCTTGAGTAAATACTGCAAGGAGTCTTCTAACATGTGAACTCGAAGGAAGGCTTTTCTTTGCAGCTCATTTGGAGCAGATCAAAGCTCTTTGCTTTCTAAAATAAACTGTTCCTAGTGTCTTTTGTAAAGCTGGCAAAAGAGTAAGATCAGCCTCAGTCCACATTTTTTTCTAACTTTCCCAAACAGACATTAAAATAAAATGCCCTTTACTAAACATTAGGTAAGATTTTTCCTTTGATGACTCTATGCTCCCAAAAGACAGCTCAAATCCAGGAAACATGAGGAAAGATTCAGCCACTTGAAGGGTGCAGATTTCATTGTTATTGTTTGCCAGTGAAAGAACAACAACGCACAAGAAAACATGTATATTAAATAACGCTAATTGCATTATAAAGAACACCAGGCATCCTATAAAAACTTGTTGCCTAAATGTGTCTGTAACAATTTGTCAGCAAATGATCTTCATGCAAAAGAGCCAAAGCAATTAGCTGGGGGCTGGCTGAGCTCTGCACTCCTTTCACATGCTGTGTGGTAAAACAGACCACCAAAAAAAAAAAAAATCTTGTATATCTCAAAATGCTAGGTCAGTGATTCAGCTGTTTCATAGGACCTTTTCTGTGTTAATTTGCCATATTTAAGAAAGCATGTTACGTATTATTTTTTTTTTACCCTCTCTTCCTTCACTGCCCCTGCTATGGTTTGGCCACATGTGCCTAAGAGTAAACCCCCTGCAGAAGAATTTGCATTGTCTAGTACTGAATCAACAAATAAGTTTCACCTGAAAGGACATACTTATTCTCCAGGTTAAGGCTGATTTTTATTTATTTGTATTTTCAAGCTTCTTTGACCAACCGGTAAGTAAAAACCCAACTGTGACAATGAAATAACATTGACGTAACCTGCCTGTTTCAGTTTTGTTTTTGCGATTTTAAGTTAGTGCTTTCATTTGATCTAACCCTTACACTACCATCTGATTTTAAAGATATCGAGAGAAGAGTAAATGGCAGGTATATTGTATTTTCCCTTTTAACAGGTGCTGTAATTTTATACATTAGGATAACACCTGTGGATCAAGCCACTCTGAGCTTTGGATAACTGCAGACTTGGAGTATTGTGAAGATGTGACTACAGATTTGCTTATACTTCTTTCCAAGAAAATGTACGTGAGTTATAGTGGCTGCTTTGTGTTTTTATAAGCTGGAACTGTGTTATTCATGGGATGTGGAGTATAACATTGATTTTGTGTTTCAACTCTTCAATTCTTTAAATGCAGAAAGAGGAGAAAGCAATTTGGCTCTTGCTCTTCACAGATGGGAAGATATGGTCTTTGATCTTAATGCTAGAACTAGTAATCAAATGTTGGTTTCCTGGCTTTTAATGTGTGAATGAGTTGAAAGATGCTCTCAACTAGGCTAACAAGCCATGTGTAGTGGGTGAATGATGCTTTGTGTAGCTCATTCTCGACACATTTATGATATAAAACAAATGTATGATGGTCTTTTGATCCGTGAGCTAAGGCTGCCTATGTTGACAGAGACTACGCAGGAGTATCCGGAGGTTTTGTAAAGTATCCACATGCACTGTTGTCTCCCTGCCTCTACTCACCTTTTGCTTAACTTTCTATTCGTTATGTATGGTGCTTTCTGCTAGAATAATGTTAATATTCACTTCATGGGAGTTTCACTATTACACCTCCCGTGAGTGGGGTGAGGAAATAGCACAGTGAAATCTTTTTAGACCTATGGTGTCTACATTTGGGCTTGGGAAAGGACAGAGCAGCTCTTATGGACATGCAGCTGCACAAAACCTGCTTGTTTCCTCTTAATGAACAGCACCAAGTGCTCAAGGAATTCAGCAGCTGTATTTTATCTGGAATTATATGTGAAGGAGGATCCTCCTTCTTGTAATTTTATTTATCATTAACAGCCATTTTAATTTCTTCCCAGCGGCAATTATACTGATATCACCACATCTAAATCAGAAATGACACTGTAGTGGTTATGTTATGTTGACTGGGCGTCACCTAATTTTTAAGTGACATTCTTGCCCCGTCATTGTGATTGTATCCCTTTCTAATAAGTAATATAAGAAAAGATCTACATAATGGGAAAACATACATATTAATATATTCCATGACAAACATGTTGACTTTACATATTAATCATGGTAAATAGAAGTCATGTTTTACATTTTTCCTCTTCAGTACATTGTTCTCTTGACAACTTGTTTTCCCTCTGGTTCTATTCTTTCCTGGTATACATTCCACTGCCTCTGGTCACTTTGTTAGCTGCAGAAGGATAAGGCAGGTCACATCCACCTGGTTAAAAGGAAAAAAAGGAAAAACAATGTTACTGGATGACTGCTGCTCTCCTCAGTGCATTCAGGTCTGCATGAAGGGACTTGAATATGTGCAATAAACATACATGTGTGATAATGAGATTGTTGGTGGAAAGTCATCTTAAAAAGACAAGGAGCAATTAAGCTTGCTTACTTATACAAGTTAGAATGACAAGATGCCAGTGCTGGTCCCACTCATCCATATAATAGGGTTCTCCTTCCTTGCTTAGCTGTATTGGGAGAAGCATTTCCTGTCAAACCTCTGCCATGACTCCACCATAAAGCAATCTGCCTTCCTCCCTTTCATACACCATTCATTCTCACACTTGCATCACTGTCTTGATTTCAACTGAGTGCCTGCTAGCAAGCACCTGTATTAGAATAATTTAAGAATTCAATGCAAAGCCTTCATATAACTGAGTATTTATTTGTATTGGTGTACTCTCGCATCCAATTTTAATTGAATACTTAAAGATGTCAGTGGGGAGATGTGCAGGTTGTTCACAAATGCTTAATAATGCAATGTGTGGAGTCAACAAATAATGCACCTTTCTTTTGCTATCTTGAAGATTTAGATAGGATATCTTGGATGCTATTGACAAGGAGAGAAGTGTGGAACAATAGGAACATATGATAGTGTTAGATAACAATGCCTATCCTTATGCATCTTGAATTGAATGATGAAGCCATCAATTAGAGAAATAGCCCTCTGAGTATATATCATCGACAAGAGGAATACCAGTACATTGCATTTCAGGATGGAGATCTCAGTGATCTGTAATTCAGAAAGGCAGTGAATAGTGTATACAGTCAAAGTAATTCTATTACTTTGAAAATCAGAAATCTTTTGCCCATGTTTTTTTTTTGTTTTGTTTTGTTTTGGGGTTTTTTTTTGGTGGTTTGTTTTTTTTTTTTCTTTTTAGCTACAAGACCTTTTCAGACACTGAAGGTATTTGTACTTTATATTAATAACTTAAACAGTGCTTTCTCAGTTAGTATTAAGATGCCATTCTTCTTCACAGTAAGAATATTTAGTGGACACTTTCAGGGCTTAAAGGAGCATAAGGAGCAGTTCTTTCTAGTTGCTAGTCTGGTCTCTCAATTAATTCTTACACACAGGCATGGCGATCCATTCACACCCTGTGAACTCTGTTAGAGTCCCTCTCCATAACAAGGAGCAGATGTTGCATACACTCGATGCCATAGCCTCTATTTTCAACCTAAATTCTCTTGTGTTCTCTTTGGAATGTCTGATACTTTCTATCCCTTCTGAACCTCCCAGATTTTGATGGGTTTTTTTGGTTTTGTGTTTTGATTTGTTTTGTTATGTTTTGTTGTTGGGGTTTGGTTTTTTAATAATCATTAGTGTTGTTTATAGCAGAAAAGCAATAGAAAAGAGTCAAAGAGACAGAAGCTGCATTATAATACATAAGGAATTCCCAGCTTTTACAGTTTCTGGTTATCAGTTTCATTTCTTTTACTTACATTTCAAAGTGAGTAAATATTCCACAGTCAGGGCCAAAATTTATTCTTGGATCTTTACCTATGTACCAAAATGTACAGAAGCAGAATTAGACAGTGAAAATGGCTCTGTAGGAGAATAAAGAAAAAAATATGAGGAAAGACTGTAATTAACAGAGTGTTTGACTAACTATAAAATACATTGAAAGGAATGAAAATAAGTATTCATGACCATTATCTGTATATTTTTTTTTGGTTGAGGTTTTTTTTAATGTGTGCTCATTTGTGTGAAATCAGCTTTATGATCTAAATGTTTAGGTCCTCTTCATGTTTGTTTGCTTGTATGCAGAAGGTCATTATATTAAAAAATGGATCCTACCAGGCATGCCAGTGATTGTTGCAGTGAAGAATTTCTAGAGCCTTAGGGGATAAAAAAAGTCATTGCCTTTCCCAGAAGTATCTGAAAAGGCTAATGAAGTTTGGTGGATCTCAAATGTATTGACAATATATGGCCTGATGAGGGTAAGAAAAAGCTCAGGTCTTTCAGGGTAACAGCAGGTAAAAGAAATTGCTGTAGCTTTCCCCCTTCTAAACCTAATCAAATGAAACCACCTACAGGCCAATATGCTTCTTGAGTGCACTTTGCCCTGGAAATAGTGTTGTATTATCACCCAAAACATAAATAATGCAATAAAAGAAAATGGTTGATGTCTTCTTAATGAGCTATTGTTAAGGCACCCTTCGCTCTTATCTCTTTTCATAGCCTGATGCAAAGAGCAGCATCCAGTGGTCGAGAGTGTATTTTGAGTGCTGCTAGGAAAGTACAAATGAGAAAACAGGTTTAATTATACTGTTTAGTGCATCTAGAGGTCCATGTGGTTTGACCGGCTGTGTTAGGACACCCTGTAATTTGGAGGAATTCTCTGTGCACTGGCACCATAAATGTACTGCTATCAAAAGGATGGTTAATAATCTAAAGTTGGCTGTTAACATTGCTGGAGCTGGTGTCTATAATTTCAGTGAGTGACCTGAATGACTCTGCAATGAAAGACTGAAATGTCACTCTCCTCCTTTACTTTGTTTGCCTTGAGCAAAGAGTGCTCCAGATTGTGTACATCCACTGAGGTCCAAATGATGAAAGGGCAGTGCGTAAGTGTGGATTCAAGGCTCAGCTAAATCTCCCTGCTCTGGCAGAATAGTAGGGAACATGAGGAAGAGGGCACGGGTGAAAAATAGTACGATCTCCTCTGGAGCAGCTTCCACTGTGGCTATCTTTTCCCATCTCTGAGCAAGTAAAAGTGAGCCTGGCTATAGGGACCTGGCTCTCCCTTGCTCTCTTAGCTGCCAGCCACAAGTAAATCAGACCTGATGCCTGTGGCTAAAGGCAAAGCAAATGGTTTCCATTACCCAGGTATTTATTTTGCACCTGCTGCTGTGACATCTGTGTAATAACAGTTACATATGACAAAAGGTAGTCTGACCTGACTTCAAGTATTTCATTGCTTTTTTTCATTGTGCTGAGTGAGCAAGCAAGCAGAGGACTCATATTCTTCATGGGAGGTAGAATCATTTAGGTTGGAAAAGACCTTTAAGATCATCAAAGTGCCACAGACCATCCAGCTGAGACACCTGTGGAGTGGCAAGTGCAAAGACCTTTGCTGTCAGGAATCTTAAACCCTTGTTTCTGATGTGCCTCATTGGTACAGCTGAGATGCAGTAAAGGTGTAAAATACTATCAGTAAATTTCAGAAAGTTCAGTATTTGCATTTCATTTGGAAACCTATGACATTTTGGCATATTTTCACTGGAAGGCCAGAGCAAGGCTGATTGAAGATCAGTGTCGGCATTAAAATATACAAGGTATGGAGAGCTGGGGTGCTTAAGAGCAAAGCCAGCCTGCCACGCACAGAGCCAGGGCAACCCTGGGACAGAGAATAGGACTGTTAGGGTTGGTGATTTTTTTTTTAAATACAGCATTAAACAAAGAGATTAAGTCACCCCCAACATTCTGAAACTGTATCTTCCTGGAGTGACACAGGTTCTTAGAGCAAATATGCTTGTTTTCAGAGCTTCGTTCATATTGCCTGATGTACAAGTGTCAGGACTGGGGGTTGTTCAACCTTTCCACTTACAGTGTGGCAGATAGGGAAGCACTGGAACAGCACCATTCTCTGTATTCTCTCTGGTACAGTATGGCTAGTTTTCAAGGATCAAGAAACTTTTCCATTATTTGGATAAGCATGGATGTCAGTTGTACTCTGGCAAAATTACAATGAGAAGCTCCAAAAAAATCTAAGCCTGAGTGACCATTCCCCTCCAGCCATCTTGAAGGCACTATCAACATTTTGTTTACTGAAAATAATTAAAGGTACTGCTGCCATTTATATATGACTGCTAAAGTTCTGACTCTATTTCTGGAAGCACAGAAATAATTGCTTTCACCTTCCCACCTTACATTGTCTGTAATTAGTTGAAAATCTGACATAATGCTAGGAAGATGGAAGAAAATCTAGAAAGCAAGGACATTGGCACCACTGCTCACTGCAGTATATTCGTGAAGCACTTCTGTTGGATTTAGGACTGTTTCTGATTTACATGGGTGGGGAAAAAGCCTGAACTCATCTGAGGTGAAGCACTGACTTTGGCTTTCCTCCAGTCACCTGAACACACCACTATGAATATCCTTTTTTTTGCCCCTGCTAGACACGACCCTCATCTCTATAGCATCTTTTATCTACAGTACACCACTCTTCTTACGAGGTTCTAGTTCATACCATGTGACTCAATGCTGAAATGTTTTGTATTGCTACAATTTCAAGTTCATGGAAAAGGATGAATATTTGGCTCTTTCCTCTTTGCACCATGATGTGCGTTTTGTGACTGCTGAACATGGCAGCTTTTCACAAACAGGAAAGGAAGAAATGCCAAAGAAGTTGCCTCATCACATTAACAAAATGAGAGATACTGCAAATTAAATCACACAGGTGGAAAAACACCTTGGTGGGTTGTTTTGGGCTTGGGTTTTTTTCCCCTTGTGTAGCTAGAAAAGATCTCACATGTTGTAAAGAAAAATTGTCTGTTTCTTTGGAAAATGTAAAATGTATATATTCGCCATAAATCTACTCAAATTTTGTTGCAGAGCATATAAGCAAAACTCTATGCTTTCTTAGGTTTACATATATTACAAGACAACTTGACCTACCCCCTGCTGAAAAGGGAGAGAAAAGCCTGAAACTCTTCCAGTAGCCTCCGTCTCTATTATTATTTTCACCCTTTCTTTTTTGTTGGGAGTAGGGAGGGAAGCAGAGAGAAAGAGGGGGAAAGATGGAAAAAGGATCTATCAAGTAAGTCAAGATCGTGACTTACAGGAGTGAGGGGAAAAGCTGTTTTTTTGAACTAGGATGGACAATAATCTGTTCCTCACAGTCCAATTCATTTAGAGAGTACCCAGGACCTGGAGGGTTGTCTTTTAAGCAGTTCCTCCAGAGCAAGGTTTACTTTGCCACCACTCATCATCCGAGAGCTCAGTTTGCAAAGCTGCTGCCATTGCCACCATAGCTCTTACAACATCATTGACTGCAAACACTGAATTTCTGCATAGACCGAGCTGAATTTCCCAAGACTTTGGGAGTTATCTGCAGGCCCTGGGAAATTTCACTACAACTTGAGGTTAGGCAGGTCTGTGCATTAAAACGGTTTTTTCCAGCAGCATGAACACACACACAGAAACAAGAGCCAGGTTCTCCTCAGAGACTGTTTTTACACTGTTTCGAGAGTGTTATTCTTGTTCCTCATTTACATTCCCAGGAGAGGAAACCGACTCAATATCTCTCTTATTTGTAGGCACTTTGTGATAGCAGAATAGCAGATTGAGGTTTCCCAGCTCAGTAAGAAGTCAAATGATCCAGTAACTGACTCTGCATCTTGATTATTGAGGATACAGGAAAAATAATATATTTTATCCACTTTCATCTGGCTACTCTTGCCACACCCTATGCATAGAGGAAGGGTACATTACGCCGCTTATATGCAGGGGTTATTTTGGAAGTAACAAAACCCAAGAAGAACCCCTCATTAGGGCTTCAATGAGGGATTACACACAGGCGTCAAGGGGCAAATAAGCTAGACATTTTCAACATTATTCTTGTTTAATGCTATGAAATGGCCTTCAAAACTCTGGATGCAAATAAAACTTTCCAATAGGCTGCCAGGAACAGTCATGCCAATAATGCCATGCCAATGTGAATGAAGTTGGAGTGTTTTTCTTTGCAGCAATCAGACATGCCACACAACGCATTTCTGTGGAGTTCTCTTTCTTGGGCGGTTGAAATCACTTGGCTGGCAGCCTCGTGCCTCCCAGCTCACCTGAGGCATGCTGTAATCAGCCAGAACTGCACTGTATGTCATGTCTTACTGCTTCCAGAAAATATACAAATTTCCTTTCCTTCTATCCCTTTGTGAATGAGTCCCTTAGGGGTATGGTTTTAAGACAGCGCACAAGAAGCCTTTGCACAGATCCTCGTAACGCATAATGAGATTTGTGTGCCTGCCTACTTTCTCTGAAAATGAACCCTGGAACAGCAGAAGTGACTTGGTCTGGCACTCACTCGGTCCTTTTGACCTCCCTCTTGTGACAGAAGATAAAGACTTCCCCCTCCTTCTCTTACAGAAAGCCTAGAGGGTAGGTTTTTATGCTATGCTGTCTGGTCTTGCAGTAAACAGAGACATTTCTTGAGGTTTTTAGAGTCATCAGCTCCAGTTCTGAAGAAAGATATGGCTGTTCAGCACTTCATGGGAAAACTTGTCTTAAGAGTACAGGTGCAATGAGTCTGGGTGTCCTATGACAGAAGGCTTAAATGCAGAGTTGTTGCTTCAAAATGACATCAGAAAACACTGTAAGTCCCAGAGAGGTAACTGCTTATGACAAGTAGAAAAGTCTCACCTGCAGAAGAGGTGCCAAGAGCTCACGCTCTTTCCAAGCCTTTTTTTGTTATTACTGCACCCTGCATTATTCATTGAAGTGGCTCAGTGAAAATTCCCCTACAAAGACTCATGTAAGCTTCTTGTATGCAGCCCATTTTTAATGTTTTTTTGTAAGATCTACAAATAAAGACAGAGAAAGAACATGCTATAAACCACCACCAAAACCTCTGGGCTGTTATGGATTGTGGGAAGGTTTCTTGCGGTCTGCCAGGATTCATGCTGAGTGCCTGGGGAGCTGAAAACTGCTCTTGTCCTGTGATAAGGACTTTACATGAAACAGGCTCTGCTGGAGGCACAGAAACTTACAACTTGTGTTGAACCAGCACTGCCAAAATGCCCCTTATACCGAGCATCAACTGAAGTGATGTCAAAAATTGTCCTGCCCTATAACCTAAGTAAAGAATGTGAGTTTAATGGGGAAATATGCATTGAAAAGTATAACTGAGATCAAGGTGTTGTGTGCCTAGGCCATGTGCACAGAATTGTGTTGTCTCTCACTGAGAACCAGCAGGCTGTACCTCACAGTTTCTTGGGTTTTGCCTTAGGCCTGGTCTAGATGTACTTCTGCACTAGTAAAACACAGCAAGTGCAGTCAGTGTTTACCCCCTTTGACGTTACCATTTCATCTGGTGTAATAAGATCCAGCTTTTATTTATGTGTGTAGCTGTGCCTGTGAGAGGCAGGAAGAACACACCAGCTGGGGAGGAAAAAGGAAAAAGAAAAAAGAAAATATTCCCGGGTACCTACCCAAGGAGTTAATGCATTGGGGCATATGTGAAGGAGTTAAAACACTACACAGGTACAGATCCTGTGGCAATTACAAATGTTATTGAAATAAAAACCAGAAACAGGAAGCCAAAAAACAGGTCCCTAAGGCAGGCATCTGTCTTAAATGATATCATTTGTCAAGTTTCCAGCATTTTGTGGTTGTGAACACAAAAAGAAGTTCTGTGTTACACTAAGGACATTACATACTCATTAGTTGGAATGTTCCTGAAGTACATAATACAGGATTTTCATTTAATAAGAAGCAGCTACTTGCAACTGCATTGCACATATAATAAATTCTGGGCACTCTAATTGCCATTCAAGGATCTTCTACCTAATTTTTGACAGGTTTTTCTTCTCCTCCCCCCTTAGACTACACTGTAAAATTGTAAGCAGATTCTATTACTAAAGTTTTAAAGTCTTAGGAGAATATTTTCTTATTTCTGAAATCTGAATTTCTTCAGTA
This sequence comes from Irena cyanogastra, assembly GCA_013397155.1. Classification (NCBI taxonomy): domain Eukaryota; kingdom Metazoa; phylum Chordata; class Aves; order Passeriformes; family Irenidae; genus Irena; species Irena cyanogastra. Next base: position 357,397 of record VWZV01012879.1, on the reverse strand, counting down.
GTGAATTATGAAGGTTTTAATGCAGATATTAAAGAGCAAAAGGAGAAAAAAAAAACTAAGTTATCTACAGGAATATTGTAGCAAGAAGTGACATAGTAAGAAGGCAAAATACATATACATACACACACGTGTCTCTTGGTACAGTAACTCTCCAAGTCATTCCTCCCCATCTCGAAGAACAAACCTAGCTTTAATTAATTGGCTTAGTTCCTCTATCTGAACACTATTAGTGCATTAGTTTTAACTAATATATAAGCTTCCCCCTCGCTGCCCTGCCAATGACCTTAAGCTTCACATGGTAGGAAAGCCACTTGCTGTAGAATAGAAAAGTAATTTATCCACCATGATTGTTCAGCCCTGGCCCCTCTGTAAAACAGCAACTGACAATTGTGCTGGGTTATGGATGGTACGTTTGTGGTGTGTACAATAGTGTGCAGAGCATCAAACTCACTTCCCTGAACACTGCAGGCAGGATTTGAAAAGTGATCGTAGAGAGAAGCGACCACTTGCTGAGCGATGTCCCTCCACTTCCAAATATTTTTTTTTCCAAGTAACTCCCCCCATTTTTTTTCCTCAAAAGAAAGAACAGTATAGTTTTCTCAGCTTAAGTAAGAGCAGTATGTAGTTTTCCATTCATAAAAGTATGTTATAATAATAACAATGAAAAAAGAGGTTACATTGCTTTTATTTTACCTGGGATTTCCCTGCTTCTTTCCACATTTCAGCATTTAGCATATTCCCTCAAAACATAATAAATTTCTATTCTGTAGCTTAAGGGATCCATCACTTAAAATGTTAGTCTTTCATCTTTATTACCCTCCCATTAAAATGAAAGAAACCGGGACACACTTCAGTTTAGAAGAAGCAATTTAGTTGGTAATGTCCTTACTACTCAAGTCTTTACAAAGAGAGAAAGTGCATTATTGCTTATATTTCACACATCTATCTGCATAAGAAGCAACTAAAGCTTTCAGACACATATGATATTAAATTTAATAATATTCTTTGATTAGATTATTTTATTACAACATTTTTCCATTACTAGTCATTTCCCGTACACATTTACATTCATAAAACCTGCAGGTTTTTCTTTGTTTGTATGTGTTTATATGTATTCATAAAGCAAGGAAAAGATTTTTTGGTTTGCTACAGCTGTTAGATTCGAAAAGAACAGATTAATAACTAGCCACCACGTAGGACTAGGTTTTCTTGTACACTGCACCAGTAACCCTTTGCTATAATGAGGACACAAAGAGGCTCACATCAGGCTGCTCCTCTTCTTCATAACTCAAAAGCGTCACAGTGGCAATAGCCTCTAGTGCTATTTGTCTTTAGTGCAGTTGTGACACTTCGGCATGATCCATAATTTGGCAGCTATTTACCGTGACATTTCCCTTCAGTGCAGCCATAACATTCAGTGAAGCCATTATTTGGTTCCATTTACCATATAAATTGTATTGTCGTGCATGCATGCTAGCAGCTACATTAGGTACCTGAAAATGAGTAAATCTTGTAAAATAGATACTAACAGCTATTCAGCAGAGAAATTTCTTTACTCCTCAGACAGAAGTAGGAATATATATAATACCTGCAAACACTACAGCAAACTTTTCCTTGAGAGATTGCAATTATCTGTATTTACATGACACAGCAGTTATTCATATCCACTTACTAAATATACACTTTATGTGTATATACATTACACACATTTGAATGCATAAAAACATACAGTAAACTATTGCTTGGTAGAAACCCAACTTGATTCAAAAAGGTATTAGGAGAATCCAGCATAGCAATTAAGTAGGAAGCATATCTGTAAAATGTGCTGAGGGTTGCAAGCCAGGAGAGAGCGAGCGAGTACGTGTGTGTCCGTGTGCGCGTGCGTATGCACACATGTGACAGACGCAGGAAAAAAGCCAGCTCTTCATCTAGTTCTTTGTTGTTTTTCCATGGAAGCATATGTGTGCAGGGAAGGGAAATTCAGTTATTAGCCTCAGCAAACAATGCCAGAGTCCTCTGTAGCAAATTCATTTAGAAAGGTAAAATTAGGATGTAGTGGTAGCAACCACATCTCAATGAGCTGCTATTATTAATAGTATTATTATTTAAATCCCTGCTCTCTACATATAGTATACTTAGTACTTCCAAGGCAAATGTATTATTATTTTTAATCATTTAAGTCCCCACTGTGCACACAGCTTTTAATACACCTTTTTTGCAAGCATATTAAGTGTATTGTTATTAATCCCTTGCTGTGACTCTACAGTATTTCTTTTCCTTGTATGTTCAATGTTCTATCATCATTTAAACCTCTCAGTGTGTGCATGCCATATACATTTTCCTAGGCATCTCATATTTAAACATTATTTAAATCCATCATAGCTTACTTATTCAAAGGCAGCCCTGCTCCCACAACTGTAAGTTTGCAGAATGTACTTTTAAATAAAGAGAAGTTGGGTTTCTTCCCCTTGCTGCAAGCCAAAATTTACTATGAAACTCATCAAAAAGGCCTTATCTGCAAATAAATACTTTTCACCCTCTCTCCTTTGATAATACTCTCTTTCAGCAATTTAAAGTATAAAAGTTGTATCTTTAAAAACAAAAACTACATCTTCATTCCATATATTCATTCATGGAAGAGTTATCATGCTGACCCTGAGCTACCCCTTCAGCTTAACATAAACATTTGACGAAAAAGACAAGCCCAATGACCACAGCCTAACCTAAATACCAAAAGGGCTATGAAATTTGTACATTGGCTATCCAAGTTATGCATATAACAAACCTTTTATTAATGCTGTGATCAGTATGAAAGTGCTAAACAACAATCTGAAGCCAAAATTAAAATGAACAACACGTCATATCTGAATATACATGTGTGAAACCTCCAAAGGTCCCTCTCTTCTCCTATTTTGATCAGTGAAGAAGCCTGGGGCAGTTGCATTATGCAATGTTATATATGAAGTACCATATTAAAAAGAAAGTAGAATGTATGTCCAAACGGAATCCTGTTACAGGAAGAATTTTTTATGACAAAAACATATGGAATTCACTGCCTCAGAAATACCAAATCTATTGAACTGACAGTGATCAACACATCTGAAAATTCGGCCACTTGGATGGTTTTGGCATTTGACTGCAGGAATTTAATTTGAAAAAATTGTTACTCATGTAACTCTTCTGTACATATCACAGATCTAACAAACTGGTGTTTTCTTGGTTTTTTTGGGGTTTTTTGTTTTTGTTTTTTTTTTTTTGCCACAGTACATCCCAAACAACATTGTCTTTTTAAAGATGCATTAAATGACCAAGGACTTCACTTTACCCCTGAACAAGAAAAGACATCACACATGCCTAGGAATAAAATGCTGAGAACTTTGCCTGCTCTGTATGGTACTTGAATGTTGGCATCCTTCTAGCATTCAGCTGAAAGGTCAATATACCTTTCTAATTATACAAAAGACAAACACAACACAATATTTGTATTATCAGAGATGAAAGAGGAAATATCTTTCTAACAGCAGATCTTACTTAAAATAAAAATCATGGTGGTTTGATGCTCACCTTGAGTAAGAGAGAAAAATGGTCACAAAGACTCAATCCATTCCACTTTTCCCCAAAATCACCAAAATAACACTAAACCCAGTAGTCAGGCATCACCCAAGAAAGGGACAGTTCTCCACTGTACACAATTCTTTATGATGCTAATGACATATGTACTAAAAATTTACATTGAGAATGCACTAAATCAAAATTAAAAATATTTTTCTGTCTGCACTATTGAATAAAATCTATGTTTTTCTGTGTTACAATAAAAAATACGGTCTACTGTCAGTCCTGAATAATGCCCTAAAATTAAGTTTACCCTGGATTTTTTCTTTCAAGTCCTAGACATTATCAGTCTATCATTATATTTATTATTAGGCATATGATCTTAGGAAATTTCCATCTCTTCAACTGCATACAAATGAATGTAATTTCAAAAGATGTGGCAAAATTGGCCTTCATGATCTTAAAAGTTTGCTATGGAAAAAAAAGATGCAGAGCAAGCAGTTTCAAGTATTTTATTGTTCTGGAAAATATTATGCTTCTAACTGGAATTCTCACTGTATATACCATTAATAATATCCACTAGGTGAGGAAGAATATTTGAAACTTTACAAAACCCTTTAACTGCACCCACTAGAAAATCCATGGCTGAGCATTAGTACGTGTACCAGGTACTGTGACTATATATAGATTTAAAATGGTCCTGTTGTTTGTAACAGGGCTTCTGCAGAAGCAGTATTTGGTAAAAGTAGAAGTAGTGGCCTGATTATGGGAAGTCCCTTCAAGAATGATCAGTCAAATAACTCTGAAAAACAGAATATCTGAAAAAGAGCTAGTCAGTAAGAAACATATAATTATGAATAAATGCCACAAATATTTAAATAGCTTTTAAAACTTTATTTAATCTTCAAAAATATACAGGGCATGAATACACATGAACATGGCTCAAAATTCCATTCCAATAATCTTTAAATACTATAGGGGAGACTGGACAATAAATAGTAACAGTGGAAAATGAAAAGGCAACAAAATGAGACTATATTGCAACTTGTAGTTAAAGATTTGAAAGAAAATTGTGCAGTTGTTTATAGTTACAAAAGACAGGATTAAAAAAAAAAAAAGTCAAGTTGCTTAATATTACTGACATGTCAGAATTGGAGGATAAATTTCCCTGTGTAACCAGTCAAGGAATATTACTATGATCCATGATGCAACTGAATTATGATTATCATGTTTGTGACAGAAATCAAGAGCATTTTTTTCCCAGAAACTTCAAAAGATTAATAGAGCAACCCAAAGATACAACTCTTTACTTATTCTTGTTCTAACAATTTTATTTTTAAATCAGGGAATCAAAATTGCTGAAAGATTTTTTTTTTCTGAGCTGAACTACAGATGAAGTCTTATCAAATCAGCCTGACAGACTAAATCTGCCTCTGCATCAAGACTTATTCTGTCAAGAACAATGTTCTTGTCTCATGCTAACCTTAGTGACAGTATCAAACACAGGGCCATTATGTCCCTGCTACAGCCACTGATTTAAACACTTTTAAGAAAATAAAACCAAATGAAACAAAACAAAAAAAAAGCCCAACAAACCCATCTCTTTTATTAACACTTTAATACTGTTTTTTAATATAATATCCATTACTAAGCTTAAAAAAAGAAATTGTTTCTAGTAAATCTGAGGCATAAAGTGCCCATTTTCTCTCTTCTGATTTATATCATTGTTCTGTTTTTACAGCTTACTGTTGACAGAGTGAGGTAATTCAACTACGATTTTTCCAATGTTTTTTCCCATGTACATGTAATCTACAGCACGGAATACAGATTCCAAGCCAGTGAACTTGCCCTCAGGAGACATGTCTCCAAAGTCCACCTCACAAACCAGGTCTCCTCTTTCATACATCTTGAGCAAATGCTGCAGAGCCATTTTGTAGTCAGAAAGGTAATGGTTCAAGAAGAAACCCCGGACGCTAGCAGACTTCTTCAATAGTTTTGCTGGCAATAACTCTGCTTTAATGGGCTGGAGGCCAGTGGGGTTTTGGTAGCCAGCGATAAACCCAATAACTATCAGGCGCCCTTTGATAGCCAAGGCATTGAGAGCCAAGTCAAACATCTTTCCTCCAACAGATTCATACACCACATCCACACCTTCAGGGTAGTCCTTCCTAAGCACAGATTCGACATTTTCAGTTTTATAGTTGATGGTACGGTCACAGCCAATGGATTTCAGAAAGCCACCCTTTTCATCACTGGAGCAGGTTCCAATTACATGGCATTTTGCCTTCTTTGCAAGCTGCACAGCGAACTGGCCTGTTCCTCCAGCTGCTGCTGTCACCAGAACCTTCTTGCCTTCAGACAGGTCTCCCAGCTCTTTCAAACTGAGGTATGCAGTTGCGCCACTTACCATTAAAGTGAGAAACTCGGGTTTCACCGAGGGCAGAGGGACTGCTTGTCTGGCAGGCACAACTGTGTATTCAGCAAAGGAACCTGCTTTCACGTAGGCCACAGCTTGACCCACCGTGTAATCTGCACTAGCACTGAGTCCTAACGCTACCACTTCACCGACACCTTCAAAGCCTATATCAAAGGGGGGTTTAACTGAGGCATCATATCGACCAGCTGAGTAGTTTATATCAGATGCATTAATGCCGACAAATCTAGAAGAAAACAAAAATGTATTAACGAGGTTTACTCCTTACCAAGTTTTCATTGTATGAGAAATCTTACATTCAAATTTGTGGGATAAGTACTAGATTTGTTCTGATTATTTGTATATCTGAGTAACGAGTACACTCCAAAAATTACTTTCATCAGACTTCCATAGTTTCCATTCTGTTATTCTAGAATTACAGACAAATCTTCTAAACAAAAAGAAACAACGAGAAGCTGTAAAAAGTAAAACTCAAACCAAAACAAAATCCCTTATATTTTCCTTAGGTTCACTTGACCAAGCTAAAAAAGTTGAAAATAAATCTGTAAAAGATTAAAGCATGAAAATTAACTGACCACTTCATACAAGATGTGAAAACACAGAAGAATGAAACATGCAGAGCGGTAAATATGTGGATTCTGGCAACAAATTTATATTTTTGAATATAATAATACTGTTAATGACTAATGATCATATTAACTATCGATGTCATTTGCAAGGTCACGTTACTGTAGGCAAGTACTTTTTAATTGATGGAGTCACTACAGGCAAATTTGCCTTTCGATGTAGCTAATGTCAATGTTAAAATGTTTTTCTCTATATAAATTACTTGCAACACATCAAAACAACCTTGCACAGAAGGAGTAAAATTCTAAAACTGAATATCAAATCCTACTGACCTCTAACAGTTGAAAATGGATGGCAATTTTTTTTTTTTAGAGAAAGATAAAGACATTCTCACAACTTGACTAAGCACTAGGAGATAATGCCTAAAACAAAGTTATGATCTAGCTTAAATGCAAAGATTATTATTTTTTTTAAAGTAACTATCTTTACACAGGCAAGAGAAGAGAGACTAGGGAAGGTTCTGCTAACTGGAAAACGTAAAAAAGAAACAGCAAATGCCAGGACTCTTACTATGTGTGGATGTGACAACCTAAAAGGTGTACTTGACACCATGCAAAAGCTGTAGGAGTAGGCAAACAGCGCACTTTTCATTGTTGCAGTTAGCAACAACCTCAGCGTGTATGTGTGTGTAGTTTTAAATTGCGTGCACATAGAGCAAGAAGAACTAAAACTGCTTTGCTCCTTTTGATATTCTTCATTCTTTACAGCACGAGGAGCTTCAAACTTTCACCAACGTTATGTATAAAAAGACACGTAAGCGTAAACATATCCATGCATAAAACAGGTAAAAAGTGACTGTAGCTCTCGGTAATCCTGCCTTTAACTCGCCGCTCTGCCGCAACAAAAAAGTGCCTACGTCTTGCTCGCAGATACGAAAAGTCTTCTATTATCCCGCTTTGCGACTCCCGTACAGGAGTGCTAAAAGATGTATAAAAATTGGTAACAGAGTTGCAGCTTCCAAGGCAAACCGTGTCCCTCGGGCGCCCGAGACGGGCCGGCGCTGCACCTCCTCCTCAAGTTACACCCCAACTTCTGGGGAGAGGAGCGGAGGGTGAGAGCCCGGTGCCCGCCCTCTCACCGGCTTCGCCTAGCCGGGGCTCTCGGTAGCTGCGAGACCAGCCCAGGGCGCCCGCTCTGCCCCCGACCACAGCCCGCAAGGGAGGTCTCGGCTCCCCGCTGGGCTCAGCCTCCCTCCTCATTCTCCCGGCGCGCGTCTGCCTTGGCAGGACGCGGAGCAGCCGTGCCCGCGGCTGGGGCAGCGCACTCCGACAAGGGCAGGCAGCGCAGCGACAGGAGAACAAGCCCCCCTGTTTTTAAGACCTTCCCCTTCTTGGCGCTGCGCGGCGGCGGCCGGAGCACAAAGGCAGGTAGAACAACAAACACTCAGAGGACAAAAACTTTGCGTGCGGGGAAAGGGCAAGTCGTGCGGGGGGCAGGCGCCTGCCGAGCAGGGCTCCAGCACACGCACCGCTGCTTTTGTTCTGGAGCCGGAGAGGATGCGAACCCTTCCCCGCCCTGGCCGCACCGCAATTTGTGCGTGCGGCTGCGGGGGCCGCGGCACAACTTGGTGCTGCCCGGCCGCTCCCCGCCGCGCCGGCAGGGGATGCGGGCTCTCCGCGGAGTTGGGGCCCAGCCGACCCCCGCACACTCACGCGTGCACACGCACACACACACAGAGACACGCGTGTACACGCACCCGCTCCCTCTCCGTCTCTGCGGGGCGGCTGTGCCACGGGAAGTGATCCTCCCTGGGCTCCTGGGTTCATCACTATTAATCAGCACAGCCTGCCGTCTTGCCCTCCCCCCCTATTTTTTTTAAACCTCCTTTTTATTGTGTGCAAACTCAAAACTCCTGGTCGCATCGTACGGGCTCCCCGCCCCCCCCCTCCCCCTTTTTTTTTTTAAACAAGATTGTTTAGTCTTAGATTCTTTGCACATTAAAACGATCATACGCACCGTCTGGATTAAAACATAATGTCTGATTTGCCTTGTCATTCCAGCTGACAGAAGTGAGGTGGTAGGATGTGCGCGCAGTTTCACAGATTATTTTGCTTTTAAAAGTAGGAAAAAGTATGAATTACAAGTTGAAGATCAGTTTACTAACTTCTGAGACTGAGGAAGGTAGAAAGCACAGAAGTAACAACTACTTGAGGTACTAGTGGGTTTTAAGACATTTTCCAGATCTTTTATGTTGCCTTCATTCACTTTCTTACTTTAAATCTGTCCTTTAATTTAGAAGTTTCTAGCTGAGTTTTGCCCCTCACATTTCAAGATGCAAACCTGAGGCAGGGTGTGAAAAAAGCCTGAGATGGGCTTTTCTTGAAATAATTATGCACATTGAGTCACCCGTTTTATTTATACTCAACAGTGTTGAAACCCCTCATACTGTTTATTATAGAAAACAGGAGGACGCTGCCGAGGGGAAGAAATGCTGTTTTGTGTACCACAACAAAGAGTGAGACACCGAAAACCAGCATCATAGCCTTAAACACAGACAAAACAAAGTCATCCAAACAAGCACTATGCAAGAAAAACATTATTTAGACCAAGCACCCAGTAGGAACAGCCCTCCACTTTTCCCACTGTGATCCCTTTAGTCCCCCGGTTCAAAAAAAGAAACTTTCTCGACCCCTCTTACTCCCTTTTCTATAAACTTTGCTCCCATCTTCCAGCCCAGAAGTAAATCCTTACAGGTATTTTGGCAAAGAAATGTGTCACCTCATCAAGAAAATCTCGAAAATCCCCCAACAGCTTTAAGAAGGACCAAACCTTCACAGCCTTTGGGCCCTTCTGCAATGAAATGGAAAACCCTCGCTTCCACACCCGCCCCTCTTTTCCCCACGGAAAACAGGACAAATGGACATACAAAACTGAAATGGCTTCACTAAGGATTTATCACCTTTTCTCCTCCCCTTTCTCTCCTACACAGAATCAAAGCAAAAAAGAAAGCTTAAATTAATTTCTAGTTTTGAAGGATTTTTGAGTAAAAGATGGGTTGCTTTTTTCTGTATAAAAAAGTAGAAATAAGAGTTGCTGGCATAGCTCTCTAAAGCAGAAGAAAGTTTCCCCTAACTGCATCTTATTTTAAAATATCTATCCACACACAGATTTTAATTTCCTATTCCCATAAATCCCAAACCAGATTTTATTGTGGTGAATGAGGATTGTTTTGCATGAAAAGCTCAAAGCAATTAATACTATTCATGGGCGTGACTGGGACTAAAATGAACAAATCTGTAAATGCCCTTTTGGAATCCCAGTCTGTCATTGTTTTGTTTTTAATTGTATGCTTCTACCTTTTAGTAAATGTATAGTTGCATTTGAGCTTGGTTGTTTGTTTTTTTAAAAAACTAGGTGGGGACTCATCCTTTTGGGATGGGATAGTCCTTCCCCAGAGTGACAGAGAGAGGGGAAAACATTCAGAGCTTACTTCCTGCTGCAGCTTGTATACGGTGAATGTTTTACAGTAATATAATTCTGTGTCTTCTGTGATATTCTTCAGAAAAGAACAGTAAAGAGAGAAAAAATGCCACAAATAATACAAAATGTATGAACTCTACATCTAGACTTCATCACTCATCTCTTCCTCCCCTTCATCCCCACACATGCATGTGTACCAGTAGAGGAACACATGTGTAACAGGCTGATGTGTTAAAGCCCAGCAATTGCCTGCCTGAATCTGTGGACCAGCCTTTATGTGGTACAAGCCCTTTTACCATGAAGTGTGCATGTCCCACAAGCACCCAGGGAGCCCACACAGCAAAAGGAGGGAGAAGAGGGAGAAGGGAAGAGTTACATCGGAAGCTGTTAAAAAAAAAAAAAGGAATAAATTTTAAAAATTTACAGGAGGGCAGGCGGGGGAGTGGGATGAGAAAGACTCCAAGCGTGTGTGTGGGAGGGAGGGGAGTTGAGAAACAAGGATGTCGCTCTGCCTTGCATTACCCAAGTAGAGTACTTGGCTACTTGTATCTCAAGTCTTTCGACCCCTTCCACAGAAAGGAATTTAACTCCAGCCGGATGGCTGTTGCACGCCATTACTGTTTCAGTCATCAGTGGATGCAGCAACACAGTATCTTAGACTTCTGAGGCTTGGAGGGAGTTTTGGTCTCAGAAATCCTAGTGGGAGATGTCAGCACCGAATTAAAGTGCCACAGCAGCTTTCTTGTCAGCTCCTGGAAGAGCCCCTGTTCTTTCTCCTTATCTCTTCTTCGCCCTGTGTTACATACGGACACACACATGTCACACATACACGCACAGTCACACACTGCCTTAGCAGACCTCGTAGCATTGTTCTCAAGCCAACTTAGCGCTGCTTAACATCTTTAAGCTCCCACTGCGAACATGGCAAACTACGTGTTACTACGATTCCCTTGCTTGACAAGAACCTGAGAGCGCTGCTCTCTTCCGTGCCAGCCACGCAGTCTGCTCCAAAGTTCCCGGAGTTTTGGCTTCCCCTCGCGAGCAGAGAAACCTCTGAAGTTTAAAAGATTTAGTTTTAGCGCAAGGAAGGGCGGCGTCTAGGAAGGAGCCACCGAGAACAGGTTTTATGGAGACAGCTGTGGGGGAGGCACGTTTTGTCCTCGGAGTCTTCATTTCACGGCGAGCTTGTCACCGCGCCGGGCGTGGGATTTACGGTGTATTATGCTAAGCAAAATGTCACCTCCTCACTCTTCGCCCGACCCGGCTCCTCTCTAAAAGCCACCAACAACTGCGGGTCCGCGTCCTGCGAGGGAGGCCGAGGGCTGCCCTGCCCCCTCCGCGCCGCCCGCGCTTGGCGCGCAGAGCTGGGGGTGGTGCCGGGGCTGCCCGGGCGGCGGGCCCGGCCGCGGCCTCCCCGGTGAGTCACGGCTGCGCGGGGGCGAGGCCAGAGAGCGGCGTGAGGGGCAGCGGGGCCGCGCCGAGGAGACAGCGGCCGTGCCAGGCCCGCCCGCACACCGGGATGCCGGGGCGCTGTGCGAGTGCGCCGGGGACACACTCACGCCTCGGGCACTACGTGCGTGTAAACGAGCCCGGGCAGGCCCCAGGGAGGGGCCCTGCGAGCGCTTCCCTCCGTCTCACTCCCTCCTCGGCACTCACCGAACATAACACTCGCCTTCCCCCCCCCCCCCCCCCCCTTTGGCGCAGGGGCCCTGGGGTGTTTCTCTTCCTTCGGGCAGGCGCACGCCGGGAGCAGCGCGCATAGACAGACAAACACACACAGCCCCGCCACAGGAGGAGGAAGTGTCACCCCCGCACACGTGGATAGGGTGACAGAGCTGTAGCACCAGCCGTTCAAAACAACAACAATAAAATGAAATTAACAGTCGCCAGATGGCGGCTGGTACAACTTTGGAGCCGGTCTCCGAAGTGAGGGAGCATGTAGGAGAGAGCAGGCCACAAGGCGCCAGGAGTCGGCGGGGGCCGCGGGGCCGGGGCGCGGGGGCTCACCTGTTCCTGACCAGGAGGGCTCCGTCTCCCGGGAGTGGCACGGGCGAGTCCTGCTGCAGGGTGACCGCTTCCCTGAAGTTTTGGCTCAGCTTAGTCACCACCAGCTTCTTCATGGAGCTGGGGATGGACGAGCCCTGGAAATCCAGAAAGTGACGGGAGTAGGACATGTCCAGGATGGGCCGCGACCAGCTGCCACCGAAGCAGGACCAGGCAGGAGCCGCCGCGGCGCAGGACGGCTGCTGCCGCCACCACCACCGCGCTGCCCGGGAGCTCAGCGAAGCGCCGCTTTTCGCGCTAAAACTCATGCCCTGCCTCGGCTCTCCTCTCCCGCCCCGCTCGGGAGAGCTCCGACTCGGGATTCTCCAGGCAGCTCGCAGGACGCGCCAGCAGGAGAAAGTCCCCGCTCGCAGCTATGTGTGTACGTAAACAGAGCCCCCGTGCAGCAGGTTCTCCCTCCCCTCCCAGCCGGCCCCTCTGCCGCACGGAGACGCAGCCGGAGGAGCAGCGGCAAGATGGTCCCCCTGCAGCAGCCGCTCGTCTTCTGCCGCCGCGGGCACTACCGAGGGGCGAGGCCGGCCCGCTCTCGCGGCCGTCCGTCCCGCTAGCGCCTGCCCCTGCCTGCCTGCTCTGCCTTGCCAGCGAGGCAGGTGTGCGGCGGGCCGGAATATCTCCTAAAGAAGGTGGTAGTGGTGGCTTTTAGTTTGCAACCTGCCTCTGACTAAGGGGTTTAAAAATAGGGGAGGGGGAAAGGGGGGGTAGACAGACGGACAGAGAGAAACGCCTCGGAATACCCCCCCCCC
>VWZV01012879.1:342500-344488 GCA_013397155.1 Irena cyanogastra | reverse complement strand
AAAAAAAAAAGGAGGATTAAAAAAAAAAAAGAGTAGGAAGAAAGCACGGTAAATGATCGGCCAGGAAAGGTTAAGAGAAGTGGGGAGAAGTTGCAGCTAATCTCCTAATGTTGTTATTAGCCGCCGCCGAGGAGCCGCTGCCCGCGGGCGGACGCTCCGCCCCTTCCGTGCGAAACGTTTCACTTCCTCGCAAGGTGCTACGAATCAACCCCGAGACGGTGGCGGCGGCTCCGCGCCTGCCGCGGGAGGGGATTTAAACGGGCGAAGCTCTTCCCGCCGTCGCTGTCCTGCCGGGAGGGGAAGGGTAACAGGCTGCTGTTAGTTTGCTTGGGTCGCAGGGGTTTCCCTCGATCCCTGACACTGCCAAAAAATCTTATCCTCCCTTTCCTCCCTTACTTCTTTCCTTCTTTCTTCTTAAGAAAAGGAGAAGGGAAAAGAAAAAAATATAGTCACCTCTCGCTGTAGATTACCTTTGGGTGAGGGAACCTGTGTAGGGAATCAACTAGGTCAAGGGACCGAAGTCAATGTTTTGGTAGAGCCGCCAATCCCAACTTGGTACAACTGCTTGGAGAAAGGCAATATAATAGAGATGTTGCATTGATGTCGCGGGTAGTTCCCAGAATTAACTCCATCCTACCAGTATAAACAGCTCAATGCTTAATTGTGCGGTAATAAGAAGAAAGAAAATCCCCTTCTGCCCGAAAAAGAACAAAACTGCAGTTCCAAGTGCTCTCCTTTAGGAATCAGCTGGGTAGTTTTTATTTGCTTTCTTGACTTAAAAAAAAAAAAAAAAAAAGGGAAGAACCCTTCTGTTCTCGCAGCTAACATTATATAAATCCCCAGACACATACTGTGCAAAATGTATTAGCAGTATGTTTCATATGCTGCAGTTCTCGCTCTGCAATCTGTTGGTATTTTAAAGTAAGGATGAACTGTAATCTCCCATAAATCATTTTTAATTCAATGCTGGGTAGACGTGTGCCACGGCGAAGTATCATCTCCTGCCTGCCTCTTTTTTTTTTTTTCCTCTCTTTTTAAGTTTGCTGGAAGAAGACCTTTGCTGAAGTTAAATCAGCACATGCGTCTTGCACAGCACTTTAGCAAGTGGATTATAATAACAACCCCCTCAACGCGTGTCTCACATGAGGAATCTTTTATGCCGTGCTGTATTAAGACTTTTTTTTTTTGTCATATTGTTTAGCTCTGGGAAAGGGAAAAAAATGAAAACAAAGCAATTAAAAAGATTGACAGGTATGGGTTTGTGTGAGACCTATTTGTAATTGTCAGGGTGACGTGGGCAAGAGGAGGAGGAGTAACAAACTGAAGCAGGAAAAGCAGCTCGATGTGTCTGTCTATCAGTTGAGACTGTCTGAGAGCCCTGGGATCCGAATGTGTGTTATATTTCAGTGAAAAGAGAAGAGAGGGAGAGTGGATCTCTTTCTCTCCCAGGAGTTTAGGGGGGGGGACAGTTCACGTTTAATCTGTCCCACTCAGTGAATGTCTTTTCTTCCTCCCCCCCTCCCTCTCTGCACACACTCTCCGGGGTTTTTCTTGGTTTTGGCAAATTTTTTTTGTGTGTGTCTGTTGTTTTTTGGTTTTTGTTTTTTTTTTTCTTCTGTTGCAGATCGAGATCAGCAAAAAAAATCCATGATAAAAAATGTGTTTGCATTATATTTAGTAGCAGAAGAAGCTTCGATTTGTGGAAGAGAAAAAAAAAGGGAGAGCAAGAGAGAAAAGTAGTCCTCTCCGGTGGTGACACTGTTTGATCTGTGACTGTTTGGAAGGTGGAGGAGTGACTGACATTTCCCATCCGGTGTATATGTATGTATGGGGGCTTTACTCCTTTTTATGATTTGCTTCCTTGCTCTTAGACTAAGTGCTGGGAGGAGAAGGAGAGACTGGATCGACCTCGTTTTTTGCACAATGAACAAACTATTACCAACGCAATAAAAACCAAACAAACAAAAAACCCACCAACAACAACAGCA
>VWZV01012879.1:302500-332500 GCA_013397155.1 Irena cyanogastra | reverse complement strand
CCAAAAAAATTAGTAACTGTGAATGTCTAGATTGGTAGTGTGATTTTTTGCTTTTCAACATAAGCCACAGTTTTAGTTAATTTTTTTTTAATTATTTTTTTCCTGATTTAAAAATATCTGTTTCATATTCAAATTTTGTGGGGTTTTTGTATTGTTTTTTTTTCTTCCCCCTACCCCGTCCAAACACTATTATTTAAGTGTACAAAATGAAAGGTAGTGAACGAGAAGAATGAATAGTTTCCAGACTTGATCCAAAGCCCAAAAGAAGTACATGAAAGAGTACTTGACTCTCATGACACAGGACTTGGGCCGTGATGTCCTATAGATGTGTAGTAGGATTTTTAAAATGTTTTCTTAAATTTTAAAAATAAATTATTTATTATTTGCAAGTAACCTCTATAACTGAAATCAAAAGATGTGAATTCAATGCAAAAGTGTGAATGTGAATTTTGACATCCAGTTTTCAAGTGCTAGTGTTTGTGTTTTGGTTTGGTTTTAAGTAAAAATGTCTTTAAATTATTAGTTATGGGTAGATGCTGTTAAGACGTACAACAGACCGAATAAAAGAAGGAGCTCTTCGTGAAATGGTTAATAATGGTCTTACTGGCAAATCATCACTATTGCAAGTGTCATAGTTACAGCTCAGCTTTAAAGTATATGAATTTAAAACCTAACTATTGTGACTAATATTTATTTCAAAGTACAGAATGTGTCACAGCAGTAGGGCATCCTATTATTAATGCAGTAAACTCTTGCTGTAGTAATTTTTGGTATGAGGTTGCTGTGCTCAAGTTCACAGCTATATAAAAGTAACAGTGAAACGTGCCTTTTTTCGACTGTATCTTGCTGTAACATGTGAAATGACTCGTTCCCAAGAAGAGCCATATGGACAAGTTATTCCATATTAAACTTACTACAGTATAACTTCAAGTTGGCCTTGTATGCTATAAAGTCTCTGGTTAAAACACCAGTTTTAAAGACTGTTTTCAATTCTCTTCTACTTTTTAAATCAAATCAAGGCAAGGCATGGCTTTTCCAAGTAATGTATTCAGGTTGGAATTTCTTTATTTGAAAGAGTTCGTGAATTCTTACCTGCTCTTTCATCACTGTGATGCTGATGCTTTGCAAGGATCATGTCTGGGTCTTGCTCTTTTTAAAATATGCTTTGCACTGCATGCAATTGCATACTACATTACATGAATCTACCACAGTTTTTTTCTCTGATGGTGCCAGCTTATACTCCAGATCTTAATTTCACTGAAGGAATTTGCATAGATCCCACTTACTTCAAATGTAAGAGTAAAAGCTGCAGAGGAGTCATGTTAATGCAGGCAGATTTGTGCAGAATATGATACATAGCCAACATGTTTTCTTCATGTTCTCTTTGTTTTTTACCCTCAAAGAGGCACCTGCTGATGCAAAGGGGCACTGCAGTAGCTTCCAGATCAGGAACATTCACTTTCTGTGCTTGCAATAGATTTTTTTTCCCTACTCTGAAAGTCACTACTGAAAAGCCTTCCTGAAATAAACGAACAAACAGAAGAATGATATTTCAGGGTAATCTCTTTTTGCCTTAGACTCTAGTAGGTGAAAGAAAAGAAAGAAAAAAGCCTATGCATTTTCAAAACAAAGTGAAAAAACAACCTTTTCTGATAAGTTTTGTATTTTAAGTGGCATTTTTTCAGAGAGAGGGAATTCCCTAGCCTCGGTTTATATTTACTAGAATATTGGTAGCTCATGTAAGCTTGTGTTTTGTCCTTTTTGTTTTGGCAGTGTTTTCCAGTTGAAAAGAAGAGTGAAGTTCCAGTACTCTGCCTTTTCCAAACCTCTAGTTTGTAGTTGTACTTATCATCAATATTGCAGGCCCTGACACTCTGCAGCACTGTCACTGTATATACTGTGAAGGCAGTAAAAATGAGCACTAATCAATCTTTCAGGGAGAAGCAATGAGCATTAGAAGGCCACTATCCTGTGACTAAACACACCCCTTTTATGGAGTGTTGGTGCTAATAAAGGACAGCTTATTACTGAGGCAGAGACCAAAGCTTGGGTGAGGTCAACCATGACTGGCAGTCATCAGTCATTCTTAATGATACTTTTTCCCGTGCTTTCTAAGGGATTCTGAGCAGAGTGCAAATCATTCGGGGTCATCCATAGTTCATGTACCCACAGATGGCAAAGGTTTTGAAAGACTTTAGTTTAAACTTGGGTGTCTTTTTTTTTGAATATTACTCAAGTAGGCAAAAAACCTCAAACAAAACAGATTTTTGCTCATTTGGAATGTTGTATTTTCTTTCACTCTAATAGATGTTTTACACACTAGAGTGCTTGTGCATTATAAAGAACTACATAAATTTATTTTTATGACGTCTGTCTTCTTTAATTATTACCTTTGATGTCTATTGGTGACTAAAGAGAGCTTAACAGGATTTCTCTCCCTTCTTAAATTTCGCAAAGTGAAACTCAGCCAGTCCCTGACAGATGTCTGTTCCTCACCTTCAGGATTATTTTATAAATCCCTTTCTGATGAGCGGAAGTGTCAAATCAAGGACAGGTCATAAAGTAAAAGTATAAACCTTTTAAAGGGAGACCTTGGTAATATATAAACATTTTGCACACTATCTGAAATTTTATGGACTTTAAAAATTATATTTTAGCAATAGGAAGGCAAAAGTTTAAAACACCAGGCAGTGTGCGCATGTTTTTAGATACACGCCATTCCCTTCCTCCTTATCTTTCTTTCTATAGTCATATTTTACATGTTTTGAGAAAATAGCTGTACTCTCTGTAGGGGCTGTCACTAAAGTTTGGGTTTCAAAGGGTCTCCCTATTTCATTTACTTTGAAATTTGTGCTCTTTTCAGTCGTTGTTTTTAAATTCCTCAATTAAGCACTCTCTGCACCACCTTGATGTTGATGAGTGGGTATATTGCTGCTGTGATCTAGACAACTGCTGTCATTTTCAGATGGTTGAGATTATCTCAGATTTTGCCTGAGCGAAACTGTTAGTTTATTTCTAAAAGCTGAGGTAAACTGGATTGTATTTTGGGTCTACTGGGAAGTCCACACCACCATGTAAAGAAACATTTTACTTTACAATAGTACATTACTTTATAATGCAAAAATCCTGACGGCAGGTTTGAAGGCAAGGGAGTGTGTGTGGTTAAATGTATACACATACATTTATGCATATGAAAGTATAGAGACTTTAAGAATTGACTGTAACTGGTGGTATAATTTTTACAGTTACAGATGACTTGCATTTTATTTTCCTCTTTGTACTGTTGAAAAGCCAAGCATGTACAGCATATGTAAACTGAAGGATGCACTTTCGCTTGATTAACATCAAAAGCTCATTTGTTTCCTGGTGTGTCTGTACAGCACTGAGCAATATAGGACCATGTCCCATGTAGAAACATTTAAAAGGTTCCATATTTTGTTGCATAAAGTGGTAACATACTGAAGGGAAGAAGAACAAGGTAAATACTTGTTTTAAAGGTCAGAGGGGTTTTTTTCTGCAGTGTTTTGTGGCTAGGAAAATTGTCTGATGAAGTCCTTCATGGGTTGATGATGTGAATGTTTTCTTTCCTCATTGCGATTTGTGTCTTTTTTGTGTCCTGCTTAAAATCTTAAGTCATTTGTGCGATATCACAATTAACATGCCATGTCCAAAACTTCTGCAGAGTTAGATGATCTTCAGTGAACCAGTGTGATTGGTGCATCACTGGAAATGATGTAAAGTGTATGGAAATTACTGATTGACAAACAAGCATTTATACAGCACTCATTAAGGCCTGAACTGTGGGGGCTTGTTGTGCTTTTGTGAGCCCCCATCCCTGTGATGCTCTTCAGTAATTGCTGGTGAAAATATAAATGTTGCTAGAAGGCAACTTACCTGGTGCGAGGAGCCTGCACCAGCAGCTGGCTTCATGCAGGCACAAGGGGTGTGCCCATGTGCAGCCCAATGCTAGGTCAGGACCTGGGGCTACCATTCATCTAAGAAATATTCCTGTTCTGGGCTGTATGAATCGCCTGAGACCTTTAATTTTCAGTTACGTGCAGCTGTGGATGGTGAGGAGGAAGTGTGGGAGCATCTACACAGGGAAAAAGATGGTGAAACTCGCATCCTGTCACCTGGCTTGAGAGCCTGCAGAAGGCCTAAGGTAGCCTGGTATGTCAGCTGAATGTTTAGGCGTGACATTTTAGTGCTCTGTGGTGCCAGTTTTCTCTCTGGTCAGGGAACGAAAGTCACCTTTGGGTTCAGTATGCATCCTGCCCCCCTGTAGGTAGAGTATAAACAAAAAAACAGAGCTGTTCTGTGCTTGCATCTCAACAAGGTGATGTGTGAGTTCAGCCTCTCACACAGGCATAATGCTTGGGTTTAGATATTGCATCCCTGCTCCCTCTCNCCCCCCCCCCCCGCCCTGTACCCTCTCTCTGTTTTTAGCTGTTTAGTTTTCTTCTTCCTATTTGAAATTCTTTATTTTGTCTTTACAGTCTGGTTGAATAGGAATCGTTTCGTTTATGCAGCTTTGTGCTTTTTCTCTACAGCTTGTATTTGCATGAATGTGTTGCAGCCTGATGCGAGTTCATTCGATTAAATAAAATGCTTAAATTGTAATCCGTGCAAAACGATCATATTTGAAACACTTGATGTCTCGGTGAGAATCCATTTAATAGTGATCAGATTTAAATGATTTAACACAGTGGTAGTGGTGGGAGGTGGGGGAGGGAAATAGAGTTTTGAGACATTCCTGTATATAAAAAAAAAAGATTAAACCAAATTCAGATATGTCTCTCTCTCCGCCTCCCCCCCCCTCCCATTTAAGCAGTCAAAAGATATACTGTATCCCCAGTGAAAGGGTGCTTTCAATCCAGTTATCCACTTTACCCAGTCTCAGTTTCCAGAACCTTCCACACCCCCCCTGGTTAAACCACTAAGCCTTTGATTCCTTCCTGATTACACTATGCAAGACATCTATCAAACACTGTCTTATCTGTTTGTAAGGCAGCTCAGGCCTCAGATTTAAGTCATGGGTTTTGGCTACAAGTTGGAGTGTGATTAATAATTGACTAATGTAGCTTTTATTTATCACAGGCTAGCACATTTCACCATTACCGAGTTAATTTATGTTAAGTGTAAGCTGTCGCTCAATCTGTTTTTCAACTTTTTTTTTTTTTTTTTTTTTTTAAATCCTAAGTCTATCTTTCACTTTTTGAGAAACAAAATCCTTACACAGGGCACAGTCTTACTTGGTGCCAAAAAGTTGATTTCCTTTTCAGCGGAGCCATACATCACCGGCCCTCCCAGCTGCAGTGTCAGCCCCTGACAGAATGACATGTGTCATTTATCAAAGGGGCCAGACCGGGCCTTGGGAAACGCACACGACAAAGCCTGAGAGAGTTCATTTCGCAGTCCCCTCCTACCCTCTGCGAGCCTCTTGCCAGGAAAGCCTGTGATGTTTCTGTCTTCGCAGCATTACTGTAAGTCCTTCAACCTTCACAGAATTAACCCTCGCTGCTGCCACTGCCGCCGCCAGACCTCCCCAGTGCCGCTGGACCTCCCCCTCCCTCGAGAGCTGCGATGCCCAGGTGCCATCCCAGCCAGCCCGTGTGTGGGGATAACACGCACCAGGCTGCTCCCTCCTCCATTTACCCATTCCTCCTGGTAAGAACTCTTTTTTTTTTTTTTTTTTAATTCCCATATATTGTGCTCTATAAGAATTAAAGTCCTGCGTTTTTCTACGGCAGGACAAGGTCAAAGACATAAAGAATAAGGTAATAAAGCATTTCAGTCATGGAAAAAAAGGGTAGCCACTGTTCTGTGCGCAGGTAGGGATTTGTGTTTCGTGTGCGGCAGTGGATGAGACGATCAGAAAGTCTTCCTTCCAGCTTCCTGTTTGAAATTTCCTTTTGGTTATTGTGAAACCATGTGCTGAAATAAATAGAGCAGGTAGTTTCTCTGTGTGCCACTTCACAACATCTCAGCTGCATAGCACCAGCTTAGATGGACTGAGCTGGTAGGACTCACCACACTCCTCTTGAAAATCTATCAGCTAGAGGGGGCAAGATGAGAAGAAGGAAAAGTTAATAGCATTTAACAGGGAAAAAAATAATCTGCAAACCTCAAGGTGTCGCTTGCACTGAATAGTTTAATTTCTGTGATGTAGTTGCCTCAGTCCTGCAGCCCAGGAGATGACAAAGGAGTTAAAGCAGAAAATAATCTTCTGCCAAATGAAGAAGAGCATATTTTTCAAAATATAATGTTTCCTGAAACAAAACTTTTGTTTGGATATGTGTGTGCACAAATGTGTTTTAAGTGGCTGAATTTTAAATCTTGATCATGTACGAAGAGTATGAGAAAGTTATTGTCTCCTCCCCTCCCCCCACCAAATCGCTCTTTGTACTTTGCATAGTTCCTACCAGACTGAAGTTATTTACAGCATCAGATATCATTTAAAGAGATAGCTAAGGAGACTGTAGCGTCAGCTAGGAACTTTCCAGAAAGGAGTCCTATAAATTAGCCATTGCTCAGGAGTGGCTGTTTTCTAGTCAGGGCTGGTCCTTTCATTTGTCTACATAAGGCTAATTTATTTTTGCAGCCAGATGTGGGCTGACAGCCATCACTCAGAGCTTCCTTCCCCCACTGTTAGGAGGTCGGGAAAACAGTCACGTTTCCCATTTTACAGAATCCCCATCAACATTATTGAAGATGGATGTATCTTTAAAGCAAAGATTGATTGTGGATATCGGAGTTATGGTGTCATTTATCATAGTGAATATTATTTAGACTTGGATTGTACAAGGCTGTAACTTGAGACACAGCCAGGGGAGGGACAATCTGGAAACGAGGATCCATGAACTTTAATGGATGGATGCTTTTTCAAAGCTCCACTCACTATAGCATGATTTACTTTTCTTACAGAAAGGAAACAAGCATTTCAGTTTTAAAGGGCCAGCATGCTGTCTTGTCCTCTTTAGTGGGTCCTTCACAGAGGCATCCGAGACTTAAAGCTGAAACAATAAATAGTGGTTGTGTCTGAATCTTATTTGTATATAAGTGCTTTTATGCTAAACATATCTAGGTGCACTTGAGACTCTTGTTTTTGCAAATTGCACTGGCTATGCTCTCTGTTGAAGGGGTGCTGTGGCTGAAGAATGCAAAGTATTGATCACAGGATGCAGTGATCTGAAATTTCAGAAGATCCAATAAACTGCATTACAACTGGCATTGTTACTTTGAGATGTTAATCTCTTCTGGGAGAAAAAGAGCATCTAAGCTACATACTCACTGCTTGAGACATCTTACAGAAGTGGAGCATCCACTACATTTTGCACATATCTTGTGGAGCATCAACTTTCTTGGCTGTTGAGAAATTCAGCAGACCTCAACAACTGTTTGCATGCTGTGCTTACATTCCACTTTTATGTAAAATTAAGAAATGTAGGTTGAGATCTTGCAAGTGCAAGATTTCAGTACCACCAGCATGCCAGTGTGCTTAATGAATTTATTAGAATGGTTCATCCTTTGGAATATGACTTTAGATTTTTTTGCAAATGAACTAACTTGAATTCAGAAAATGCTCAACTGACTTCAGTTACAGGGAGAAGTTCCTGAAACTGATAGCATAGGTTTAGATACAGTGCAAGCATGTGACAAGCATACTTCCCTCACATATTCTGACAGCTCAGTCCCACCTTGAAACTTTCTTCCCTTAGGATTATTTTCCCAATTACTTTGTTCAGGTAATCATCTGCTCCCCAGGTGAAATTGCTTATCTTCCATTTCCATCCAGTTTCTGATTTTCTGATTTCCACTGATAGCATTCCATTTCCCACTGATACAGTTTTTGGAGTTCATTTGCATGCCTCTCATCATAACTTGGGGTCCCTCACGACCTGCCCCACTTCAGTGGGTCACGTATCACAGTTTGGGAATTACTGTGTCATATGACAGAATTGCACTGGACAGCAGTTTATTCATGTGGGCTGACACGTGTCTACTTAGAGGAAGGTAGTAGCATTTACTAGACTTGTCTTTGATGAAATCATCACATACTATCATTTAGGGCAGCACTTCCCCAAGGATATACTAAAACTTGAACCAAACTATCTTCTTCTTGGCTTTTTTTTCCCCTTTAAACAAAACTAGAAATCACTTTGCTGTCATAAACCAAATTCAGTACAAGAGTTTTCATATGAATAGTCAAGCTCAAGAGTTTTAAAAAAATCCAAACAATGAAGGCAATTATGAACATCTGTTTTTGAATGCGTATGTATTCTGTACATAACAAACAGAGAAATCCTATTATCTAGAACAATAAAAGGGAATTTCCCTTTCTGTCTGAACATTCTCTGTGAGGAATATGGCCTTCCACTTAGAATCCTGATTTGGGTTTGGATTTTTTTTTCTTTTATTAATGAGATGAAAATGAGGATATCTTGTTTTTTCCACTTTTCTTTTTTTCCCCTCCTCTGTTTCTTGTAGCTGAGATTTCAATTTCAGGGACACTAGTATAAATCCTGGGAAATCTATTTTTACACCTGTGCAGCTGAGATCAGAATGCTTCTATGAGGGCCTGCTATATTTACTCATATATAAAAAGTATTTTTCTCTTGCTTGAGAAACATACAAAATGTCTTCAAAGAGGAAGCAGTTTATCAAATTCATATTAATCACGGCATCAATAATGTTGACCGGGGTCAAGTCATTACACTAAATATATTGTAACCATTATTAATGCATGTAGCCCAGTGCCATTGCTATGATATAAGACTGCTGTTTCCTGATTAAAAGCTGTTTGGTGATGCAGAGATTCAATACAGATTCTCCCTGCCTTGTGGTGACTGACAGTAGCTTCTGGTATTCTGCTTTCTTCTGACAGTGGAGTATATTAATATGAACACACCTTACTGAGGGGGCTACAAGAAGTGCAGAATGCAGAAAACAAAAGTGTCTAATTTCAACAGCCACAACTGTGCATCCATAAGGCAGCCAAATTTATCATGGCACATTATGGAGTGCAGCAAATGTCATGAAAACCATTGTTTTTTAATTTTTTTTCCCTGAGAGTCTGAATGAGGTGATTTATGGTAGTTATCCATCTTAAGGGTCATCCATCAACTTTTAGTTGCTAGGCAATCAAACCAACAGCTGTTTGCTTTGAATCAAGCTGAAAAGTTGTCAGTCATCACATGCAGGTATGACCTTAGTGGTTAAAACATTATCATGCATGTAAAATTAAAGAGACAAAGTCCCTGTTCTCTCTCGCCCATAGTGTGGCTTATTACTTCCCATGAGCAGCATAGATAGCACTGTCCCCAAAGCTTTTCTTTAAGGCAACATTTTGGAAGATCACGGTACCACATAACCTGGTCATTGCATCTCAGAAATATTTGTGTTCTCATGTAGAAGTTCTTTGTAGAGAAAGAGTTTGTAGCACGGCAGTTTCTCAGATGCGACATCAAGTAAACTAAAGTAGAACTTTGTGAACTCAATCTCATTGGCACATTTAGAACCAAGGGTAGATCTTGAGGAAAAAAAAAACTGTTGTAAAAGGCTACAGTTCGGTTGAATGGGCGCATAGCTCACTGCTGGGGTAGTTAATGGTGCAATATTTAGTGTAAACAATGCTAGGAAGTTCTTACCGGATGGAGCGCTGGGCAGCCTGGTCTAGTGAAAGATGTCCCAGCCCATGGCAGTGAGGTTGGAATTAGATCATCTTTAAGGTTTCTTCCAACCCAAACTATTCTATGGATTCATGATTCTACGATTCTGCTGTTTTACTGTGTCCCCTTAGAGTCGGTCTAGAGGACACAGTGATGAAACCTCCTGAATTCTGTGTATACTCTTCCACCATGTTTGTTACTATAAACAGACCAATATCCCTTGTGGTTTGGCGTCATTGTATTTGACAGTGAAAGAATGACCTGACTGCAATATGAGAACATGAATTTGTTTCCAATCCTTGCTCCTGGACTTCTCTTGAAATTGCTTGCAAGAAGTTCTTTTGATTGCCATTTGGTTCCACTGACTGCCTTTCCCTGTTAAACAACTTCAAAATGACTGACATATAAGGTGAACTGGATTCTGCAAGAGATTCTAGAAAATACTGAAGAATATTGGAGGTAAATTGTTGAGAAGACATCAATGCATGTTATTTCAATAAACTATACAGTTGCCAACTTGCTGTTAGTTCCTGATACTTGGAAATTGCATGCGTCTCCAGTGCTATAATCTTGAGCACAGAGCTCCTGGCAGATTGACAGCAATGTAGCAAATGGTCAGAAATTCTCTGTGCAGAAGTGGAAAGGGGAAGGGAAGTGAGCCATCTTTGGGAAAAAGCTGTCTTTGAGCCATTTTTTACCAAATGTAGCCAGAGGACGACCTTTATCTATTGATCGAATGTTTCAAAACACTCAAATATGAGCTGCAGCTGTTGAGATGGAAGTGTTCTGCAGAGAAAATATTTGTGGCCATGGGTTTTTCTGAGACCTCAGGCCTTTCTTCAGAAAGGTGTGTCTTACCTCTCTGTTAATTCAGACACACTTGCAAACCTGAGGCCAGTCCTGGTGAAGATGACACATGGTAGTTGTTGATAAATCTTACTTTCCCAAGACAGTATATCTTCCTCTGCTAACCTGTGCAAAACAGTAATTGTCTTGTCTGCTCAGGGATTCTGCTATGCGCTAACTAATCATGGTAAGAAAAGACTGTCCTCATTTTGATAAATCTTTTATAATATTTCAGATTTTATTTACATAATTACCCAATTGTCTTTGTCCCTTTAACGTCTTTGACTTTCATTTGTGTATAAATTTGGCTGTGCACCTATTTAGATGTCAGTGAAGCTAATAGTGAACAATCCTGTGGCCTTGAAACTACCGTGTCATCTGCACGCGGGCTCTTGCGTGGGCTTCCAATCATGTAACATCTGAGCACCTTCCAAGTGTTAATGTAAAATATATGTGCAAAATACTCCTTGTAGTGAATGCACTGATGGGTGATAACCATTTTCATAACATCCTTGCCGTCGTATTTTCACTTATCATGTGGCTCACACCAGGTGGCTTGTTAGCAGTTGCTAATGAGTTTGTTGTAGTGTGGGAGGTTCCCAGGTTGAGAGCGACACTTGAAGTTTTGCTCCCTCACTTGGGTTGTTTCCAAGACTTGTGTGTGTATTCCTAATGTTATTTCAAAACACTTCTAGCACTTAATTTTGTTCTTCACAGAAATATAGATGCAGCAAATGTGTGAACCAAAGCTTATAATGATGTATCTATTTCTATTTGTCCCTTAAAAAAACAACCTAATACTCTTTCTTCCCATCACGGTATTATTTTCTGTATGTCTTCTCAGTAAAACAGATTAGTAACACTATAAGTCCTAAATGGATCTCCTGACATTTTTGACTCCCTTCCATTTACAGCAAGCAAAACCTTCTTTTCTACTCAATTTTTTTATGATAGTAACTACTTTAGCCGTAGAGGGAGAAAGTTGATGTTGGTTTTACAGGAAATTTAAGGAGAAAATGATCACTTTGGGACAGATAGTAGTACCCTGTCAAGTATTATCCCATCTGCGGGAAAATAGTGAAACTCATAGTGGGAAAAAGTGGCAGAATCAGGCTGTTTGATCAGGTTTAATCTATGAAGTGCCTCACCTACTCCTTTAACCTTTTGTATAGCTCAGTATGTAATCCACCTGTCCACATCACAGAGGGACAAAATGAAGAATTTAGACTGCTATTGAACAGAATGAATTTCCATAGTGGATCAACCTAATGTTACAGTGATGACACGTGGTAATTTGATAGTTACCACATAATAACAGGAACAATGCAGCACATACAGTACTGGGAAACTCCATTGGATGCAACAGTAATTACATGGCAACTCACTGACTGTTAACACTTTGTCGTCTGATTACTGAGCACTTAAACTGTGTCAGTGATGTAGTTAGCACAGGTGGTTTTGTAGTTGAGGTATATCCAGAAAAATGTGTACTTTTTCTTTTTTTAACTCCTCGGTCTCTATATTTATGGAATGGTTATATCTTGTGTAACATGAAGAATTTTTTTATCAACCTGCAGAGTCATGCCTCTGTTCTTCTGAATTTTAGTGCTCTCCAGAGCTGGTGGGTTTGCTTTACTGATGCATTCCTGGGAAGATTAAAAAAAAAAAAATGGAAACCCAAACAAATTTCCAAAATTAGCCCTGTAGCCCTACCCTTATGTATACCTGGCAGTCCTGCTGGTGTCTATTGCATTTATTTGTACTGAAATGGAATCTTAGAATAAAGTTAATGCTCAGATGTTAAGAATGTGATTGAGTAATGGAGTGGGAGTGGGTTTGTATTCAAGACAATTGGATAATCAGATACACTCAGATGGTTTTGCCTTGTTTATTTGAATTAAAGGTAGGAGATTACATGAGCATTTGAATTCCGTATTTGTAAACAGTCTTTGGCTTTGTGTATAAATTATATTTCTATAAATCTGTATAATTGCTTTTGTGACTTTTGGTTAGAGAAATAAGAATTTTCTTGTCTAAAGATTCTGAGTCAAGATCAGAGCCTGTTCAGTTAGAGGCTGTTTAGAAACACTGAGCACAGACTCCACCCCCAAAGGAGACAGTCATGATGAAGGAGCAAAAATTAAGGAGAGATATCATAAAGCTGAAGTCTTGTCTGTGGGGCTAGGAGTATAGTCCACAGTCCGTGATGCATTCTTCAGTGCTCTGTCCTTTACAAAATCACACATATCCCTCAAGACTAGGCAACTTTCAGCTAACTAATATTTCTACCGAGAGCCCATGATGGGCTGCTTTTTCCCATTCTCTCTTGTAAAGGTTAGCACTTGAAGGAATTCTTTTACAGGCAGTATGTAGCTTGTGTTTTATATTGCATTTTTTAAAGTGACATTATACTTAAACAGTATTTCTTAATTTGAACTTTTAATTTGCTTCATTACGCATTGGTAGATGGAATAAAAACTTAGTGGAATGGTCAAAAAACATACAATCTGATCTATTATGTACCTGGGACACAGCTAAATTTTTAATATTAATATTTTTCCCTTTTTTTCCTTAAATAATCAGCAGCATCTGCTTTTAAGAGGTTCCAAATTCTAGTAGAACCTGATGAAGTATGGTTTATTTCCTCAGGTGAACGGCCCAGTTCCTCAGATTAAGTGTTCTATTTACATGTGGAAAACACTCCTTCAGATGCTGTACTTCCGAGTAAACTTTTGCTTAGATGAGATACATCTTTCAAAGTTTGTCCCTTTGTACTATATTTTCTATATGGAAAGAATGCACAGAAAGAAAACATTAGTTTGTAGAAAAAGGACTGAAGCAGGAGCATCCCTGCAATGTTTTCCACTTTAAAAAATAATATAATATAGCCTTTTGACTCCTCTTAGAGAGGGTTTCTAGACTGGAGAACATTATGTATAGCAGTTTCAGGGAAAGTTCAGCAAAATGTACAGTCTGTAATCCTCTTCCTCAGCTCAATGCCACCCTGCCCGAATCCATCTTTCTATGCCTTTATATTTTATAGGCATTTTACCAAAGACCTGTGAGTTTACAGCAGTGTCAGTGCTGTGATACTTTTGCAGAGACCAGAAATACAGCAAACATAACTGCGAAAGTTTTACTACCACCACTGTTCTGCTGCTGCCCTTCTGCTGAAGGCCACCACTCCCACAGCTTTGGGGATTACCTCTTCCAGCATCTCTGAGAATACATCAGCATTCCTCAGCTGCTTCTTTGTTCTGTAAACTTCCTAGTCTGACCATCGGGGAGCTACTCTAGCATTTGCACTCATCACCTGAGCTGGGACTGAAGCCCCTTCGCAGCTACACACTCTGCGCTCACAGAGTCAGACCAGATTTCTCTACTGGCTCAAGCCTGGATTTCCCATAGAAAAGTCTCAGATGTCCAAATCCTTCAAATCACAGTGCAATAACCAAACAACAAAATAACAGCTCGAGCTGGATGCCTCTGAGGAGGGGCCCCGGGCAAAGAAAAGCCGGGGCTTTTATACCCTTATGGTGTAATTGTGCAAAGTCTGGGGTGCTTCAGCCCCTGCTGTATCTTCGTGTTCCATTCACCTGGCTGGGCCACAGGTCCCTGTGCCCTTGGTTATGCAGAGACTCAGCATTTCACATTCCCTTGTCAGGGACTTCCATCACCCAGAGCTCAACCTGCACTAGCTTGCACTGCATCTGCACACCCAGCTACCTGCACTAAATGTGTCCTTCAACATCTGTACAGTCTCAGCTTCACAGAGTGAATCTGCTTTCACTGACAGTCTACACCAGGTGCAGCTAGGCTTGTTCTCAGAAATGAGCAGAACTTTAGCTAGCCCTCCTTTCAGAAACTAAATGCAGTTCCTTGGAAGTGCTTTGTGCCTGAGCACCAGTGTGGCTGCTATACAGGTGTACAGTGAAATGTTTTGAAGTGATGCATTTCCTTTAGAAACCAGCCATTCTGTAGTTAGAGACAATGGTGTCCTCACCGGCCATGCAAGCATTAGTTTAGATATCTCTTGCACCAGCTGTTCATCCTATCAGCCTTCATCCTTGCCTAGCAAGCTACACCACTGAGGATAAATCACAGAATCACAGGACGAGTCAGGTTGAAGGAGAGCATAGTGGGTCATTTGGTCCAACCTCACTGCTCAAGCAGTGCACAGGATTGTGTCCAGATGGTTCTTGAATATTTCCAGTGGAGGAAAACTCCACAACATCTCTGGGCAACCTTTTCCAGTGCACAGTTACCTGCGCAATAAAGAAGTTCTTCCTCGTGTTCAGGAGTCTGCTTGTTGCTTGGCACCACCAAGAGGAGCCTGGCTCCATCCTCCTGACATCCTCCCTTCAGATTCTTACAGTCATTGATGAGGACCCCTCTTAGTCATCTCTCCTTGAGGCTGAACAGGCCCAGCTCCCTCAGAAGCTTTCCTTGTAAAAAGAGATGGTCCAGTCCCTTGATCAACTTTGTTGCCCTTTGCTGGAGCTGCTCCAGGAGCTCCATGTCTCTCTTGCACTAAAAAGCCCAGAGCTGGACGCAGCACTCCAAATGCGGCCTCACTAGGGCTGAGTAGAGGGATGGGATCACCTCCCTTGAACTGCTGGCAAAGCTCTTCCTAGTGCACCCTAGGACACCACTGGCCTTGTTGACCACAAGGGCACTGCTGGCTCAGGGACATTTTTTTGTCCACCAGGGCCCCCAGGTCCTTCTCTGTAGACATGCCCCCCAGCAGATCAGTCCCCAGTCTGGGCTGGTGTGTGTGGTCGTTCCTCCCCAGGTGCAGGACTCTCAATTTGCCTTTGTTGAATTTCAGACAGTTCTTCTCTGCCCATCTCTCCAACCTGTTGAAGTCTTTTTGAAGGCTTGCATGGAAATCTATTCCTGAAATCTAAGGATTTTTTTCTTTTGAAAATAAAATTACTTGGATTTTGCCTAAACTAACTTTTCTCTCTAATCTCTTGATTCAGTACACTGGGGATCTGCCACGTTGCTACTCTTTCTGCCACCTAACTTTTTTAGTGAGATTCTGAGATGTACAATCACAATGTACAGTTTCAAGGATGCAGTAATGGGTGATAAACTACAAACAGGAAAGGCGGGTACAAGTGTAGCTGTGTTGCAGAAAATGGATTGTGAGCATTCGCAGTGTAATCCTGACGTAACCTCAGGCTCAATGCTTAAGTTTAGGTTTAAGTTTTTCCTGTCATATATTCTTGTCACAAATTTCATACGTAGGAAAATGACCCCAACTATTCCATTTAGATGCAGTGTTTTCATTTTCCAGTGGTTTTGCTCTTCTCAAAACAGCTGAAAAAAGTTCTCCAAAAGCCTAGGTGAAGCTTATGTGATTTCACATGCATAAAAATAATTATTTCTTTATAATCTATTTACATGAGACCCTTTTTAATATTTTTTAAAAGTCTGTAACTTAGTCTTCCATTTTCCTCTCTTAACTAGCTTTTCCTAGGAGTAACTTCAATTTCTTTATGAGCCTTGCAAATGATGAACAAGTGGATAAAACAAACAATTCTCTAAGAACAATTTTTTTTATAATAATAATAAAAGTGACACAGGAAGAGAGCATTTTTCTTAATCTTTTTCCATTTTTTGTCTGTGATTCTGGGGCATATTATCTAGCCTGAGAAAAGCTTGTGAGAGAGTGTTTTTGTGTGTGTGTGTTTACTTATGTATAAACAAACTTGTGAGTAAAATTGTGTAGGATGGTAGTAAAACATCTGCTTAATTCAGTGTATCATGAGGTACAAGGCCAAAAGCAGAATGATTCTACTCCTTGAGAAAGGTGTTTGTATATAACCACACGTATCTTAGGGATATTTGATTGCATTTTTATTTTTTTCCTTTTTTTAATGCTTGTGCAGAGTGTAATGGGAAAAAGAAATTTCCATCATTCTTATTTTCTTCTGAAGAGTCTCTGCTGCCACAAGCCATGTCGATTTCAGGCCTCCTGCTCAAGTTTGCTGAAACTGCTGTTTGCCTGAGGAAATCACAACATTTATGAACTTGATTCCTTGTAGCTATGCATATGCAATTTGGGGTGCCTCATTTTCAGCCAATGGATTCACAGCTGCATCAGTGTCAAACCGGTGGAAGTGCAAACAGAATCAGATTTACAGGATCTTTGAACTTCTTGGTGATTAATGAAATTCTTAATTCCAAAAGTGTGACAGGAGGATAATCTTGACAATATTTCCCCCTGCTTTCTGTGGGTAGAAGGATTTGAAGCTGACAGTGGGAGTTGGGGGTCCTGACCTGTTCCATTATGGTGATTCACTTGTTCAGGCTGGAGTCTTCCATGTAAATCCTTCTCATTTCCCACGTGCACCTGTACCTCATGCTTCTGTAGCTGGAGGAGTTCGTCATGCTAGAGAGTTAAACTGTACTTCCACCACTCAGAGTCTGGCCGAGAACCAGAATATTCCCTTATTTTAAGCTAGTCCTGAAGGAACAGTGCCAATTCCCAGTGCCTTCAACATTGCTCTTGAAAGCTGGGAATTAAAAGAACTGAACTCTCTCTGTGCCTTAGCTTTTGCACTTATAAAATTAAGTTAGCAGCAGTTGCCTTTCTGCATTATAGATTTTGAGATTGACTTACAAAAGAGCATAATAAAATTGGCAAGATGAATATCTTCTAACAGCATAGAGTGGCTGATGAATACAGGAACGTGGTCTTGGTTTTGCTGTTTGCTGTTTTTTCCCTATAAACCTCAGTGTGGAAGGAGACAGTGCCTATACAGCAGTTCTTTCTCCTAGTAACTGCTCTATGTACCATTAGAGATAGCATGTAATTTTTAGGCAGATCTGCCAAGATGTCTAATTACACACAAGCTCATCTCCATGGCTGAGAATTTAGATTCCTGACTAAACGTTAGACAGATCAGTATTTACCGTGGTGGGCCTGGTCTTATGTCGTTAATGGTTGGAAATTTGGGTTTTTGGGGCTTTTTTTAGAAACTGGTGGCTATGCCTTTTATCATACATATTATGACCAGCCATGCAACTGGGACTCTCAGGGCTCTTTGTGATTTGGAGTTGGTGAAAACGAGCAAGTACAAGCTGCAATTAATAAGTTGTGAAGAGACTGATTGTTGCGACTGAAATGGTGAACTGATGTAGTTACCCAAAAAAGATTGGGAAGCAGTGACCTAACTATCACCCCGTGGAGAATGAGGCTGGTCTTAAATTTGTGAAATATCCCTGTTTTACAACACTGACTATAAGAAAGAATTCTGCTAAAAGTTAATGGAGGAGTTCCAATGGAACCCTATTAGATTCTTCCACCATTAAATGACTGATACAGACTTTAAATGGATGTTTTAACTAGGCATTGTTATCAAAAGGACTATTGCACAAATTAAAACCGGGCCCGTAATCAGTGGAGAGAAGCTGGATTTACTCCTCTGCCTTTGGCGTGGGGAATTCTGTGTGTGTTTGTGTGTAAAAGTAAAGGAATGGAGAAAATGGTGAAGGAGAGGAAAATGGTAGAAATAGTAATTAGAAAAGAAAAATGGAACATTACATTTTCAGAAATATACAAAAGTTTTCCAGTGGAAGTATTTTATGGGTAAAGTAGGTGAGATACACTGAGATTTTATCTATTGAGCAAATTTGGGAAAAGGGAAAGAGTCTCCTCTCAAGATTCTGCAAGCTACTAAATGTCCCGAATTTCCGTTAGGTAGAGTTGAGGGGTGAGCTTGCCTCTGAAAAAGCTCAGGCATCATAAACTTGTCTAATGTAATTCTGATCCTGGGCAGGCTGAAGCATCTGTAAATTCTGAATATAAGGCCACGTTTTTGCGCAGCTGCAAAAAAAGTGGTTTGTAGTAGAGTCAATGTAAATTGATTTGGAGCTGTTCTCCCATCTCCTGCTATGATGGTAATATGAAGTGTTTATATGAAGAATACAGAATTTGACATTCTGTTTCAAACTCAGATGTTGTCTTGGTGTTGTGATATTTTAAAGTTTTATTTTAAAAGGCATCAGGGAAAGAGTTTGCTGTCTCTGAAGTTAAAGCCAGTGAAATTCTGCTTTCTGACATTCTTTTGCTTTCCCATGCAGAGTGCATGCCTTTCTGTGGTGCCCCTGCCATGACCCCCTCTCTAACCTGGATAGATTACCCATGAGGGGTCATTTGGTTTCCATCCTTGTGTAGCCATGGCCATCTCATTTAAAGGGACCCTGCCACATAGTTCTTTAAGCCCGCTCTGTGATACAGTGACAGTTATATATTCTGTTAGCAGATGTCATCTTAGTTATTTCCCCATCCTTCCAGTGAGTGAAAGCTCTGTCAAAAAAACCCCAAAACAGCTCAAAAGAAAAACAGAGCAAGGTAGATCATTCCTGTCACTCCATGTCCCATGTGCAAACAAACGCTATGTGTATGTGGGGCAGTTGCTGTGTGTTTGCATAGATGTCTTTATGCAGGGGAAGTAAAAATGTAAGGTGTTTTTCTGTTCAGCCAGAGCCAACTAAATTTGTATCTATTTTGTATCTATCTATCTATTTGTGTTTTACTTCAGGACAGTCATGGTGGTATTTGTTTTTCACATATGAGTTTTCCTTTCTTTTCCTCATTGCTACAAGGCCTTGGATTTTACTTGTCTAAGTACCTTACCTTTATATTGAGGTGCTTTAGTACCTCACAAAGTGTTCTTCTGGCCTACTTAAATATGGGACATTATCGTGATAGATTGTTTCCTCCTGCTCCCTGATGCCGTCCAGTGTATTGGCAGTTTCTAGCAAATCTTCTGGTGCATGCTGCAGACAAAAGGGAGGTTCAAACCTGGTGATGGACCCTTGGAGACCTTGGCATTTGGCCTACTTGAGTGTCACTGGCTTCTAGAAAAGACTGTCAGTTATACGCAAATGGTTTCAAAACATTTTATTTTGTGACGTGGCTTATTGACCGCCGGAATAAGAATGTCTGAGCCTTTTCCTCTCACTTGCAGTAAAAACTTCAGACTTGGCATAAACTGCCTTTTTTTTTTGCAGAAGGGCAGGTCTAGATCTTTTCTCTCTAAGGCACTGAACTGGTTTAATTGAAAGAACAATTTGATTTGCTGCTGTAGCTGCTGCTACAATGAAATAGCTTGGAATGCTAGCAAATTTTTACTTCTCTCACCCAAAGCAAGGATTTAATAGTGGCAGGTGAACCTGTGAAGGCTGCTATCAAGTATACAGAGACAATAACTGTCTTGAAGGTGGAACTTTGTCAATATTTTTTGCCTTGGGCCAAAAAACATTCACAATAATGGAGTGCTAAAGCCCTGCTCAGAAATGTTACAGCTAGGAAAAGGGGAATTTATTCCAAGTTTTAGAGTGCAGTATTTTGGTAGGATGTGTGGTTCCTTAATCATCCTTATGTTAAAGCATCAACCATCAAGACATCTGGTGGACACCTAAAGGTTTGCTTCTTGTTCAGTAAGGGCTGTCCTTATACTTAAGGTCATACAAGCTGGCTACGTGACTGCCCTTAACATGTGTGTTGTCATGGATGTTTGAACCAAAGTCTCTTCCTGTGCTCTGTAACATGGGCAGAGGAATTATTTTAAAATTATTTTTAAATATCCATAGTGGGACAGGGGAGAGGAAATTCTAAATTACAATGCTAAGAAATTGAATAGATGTTTATAATCTACTTTGCCTGTTTCTTTCTGAAATGATTATGAGATGATAATCATAAAATGATTGGGAGAAGAGATAATAGAAGCCTCTTGGGATTGTTCATATAATGTGAGTATTTATAGTGTCATAAATAGCAAGCCAACTGAGCTCTTATAAACTTATTTTATTAATGCACATTGATTTATAATTATAATTATTAAGCCCAGGAATGCAGACAAATGCATGCTGTTTGGAAGCAGGTAAACAATTAAAGAAGTAGCTCTTAGAGTCGATGGGCAAAAGCAGGCAAGAGGGAGGGAACTCTGTGCTCTGGAGTTTGCCAGTGCCAAGGTTGACTTTCTCCTGTCAAATGCTGTGGTAGACTATGCAAAATGCTGCATCTTCCCCCTTACCTGTATCTGAAAATGAGGATTAACAATATAAGGCCACATATCTTTTGAAAAAGTTGTTAGGTGCAGAGATCTAGGGTTTTTTGGGCACTGATGAGACTTTTTACGCTGTGCAAGTGCAGAAACACTGGTTTGGTAAGTCATGCAGGAAAACCTCTTCACTGATCGAAGTGAATTCTGGCAGTAAACTGAACTCCAGCACTGCCAGCTTTTTAGCTGTATCTTTGATGCCAGTATATAAATGCAGAAGTAAACAAAAAGGCACCACGTTGATTTCAGCTGTTTCAAATAATCAGCAAAGAAATACCAGTAAATGGTGTTTTCTAAATTAGAAAACAAACAAACAAACAAACAAAAAAAACCACCCCAAAACTAAAAAATACCTTCAAACCCCAATCATTATTTTCCTGAGGTCTTTTAAGGCAGAATTAAAATAGTTTGAGATTAGGAGACTGTATTTTTTTAAAGGCAGGAAAATTAACACTCTAAAGAAACATTCTCCACATGATACATTATTTTTACTGAGTTCCAATACTGAAATTTTTTCAAATGTAAGCTTATGCTCCGAAAGCATCATTGCAACAAGGTATTTCATTTAGTCTGTATTGTTTCAACCAGCTTAGGAAGTTCTAGCTTTCTGTAATGATCTCTAATAGTTTAGGGTGTCCAGTCCTCATTTTGTGTGGCTTCTCATGTTGTTATTGAGGCTCAGGTCTTTTTTTTTTCAACTGTGAACCCATCTGTGTGTGTTTCTCTGAGGTGGATTTGAGTTCTTGACATGTATGTATGCATGCCAGAAGGAAAGTAACCTAATTTCTCAAGGGTTAAGCCTATGCCTTTCTCTAAGTATGTGAGTATTCTCAGAGCATTTTAAAATTGTTTCTAGATTTTAAGTAATGAATTGGCTTGAAATCTGCACCCTTAAATCTCAGATTTGTATTTGTAGATTGATTGCAGGAAGGGAAGATCCTGACCATGAGTGGCAGTCAGCTCTCTGATACACAGAGGAAGCTTATTCCAGAACTCGATGGTGTTTTCCTATGAATGAACAGGTATTATGGTGTAAGGAGCTTGGATATGTCAATCCAGTCAGATTCTGGTGGCTGCTTAAGACTGTATGAAACATCTGGGTGTCTTTTGGCTGTAAGTGCCACCCAAAGAGTCAAGAAGTGCATTTTATTAGCTGTCCAAGGTTTTCTACTTTAGAGGTGCCTATGTGTGTGCCACAAATCTTTCACAATAGATCCAGCATTGTTTGTTATCTCTTAAGTAATAGAATAGCCACTAATAGAATGTTGTATTTTTCTTCAGATAGGTAAAACCAAGTCATGAAATTCAGATTTTATTTTTCATTATAGCGGCAAATTAGTGCCATGTATATGTATAGTATTTTTTTGTAAGCAGATGTGGAATTAAAATAGTTTTTGCAGGTAATTTGCTTGTTTACTGTTTCCCAGATAAGTGAAAATATTCGTATCAATATTGATGAAAAATTAATATCCTCTGTGATTTCATGACCTCTTGTTTTAGTATTCTGACATATTCATGGGGTTTCCTGTTTAAATAAATTCATGTGTGGATCACAAAAAACAAGCCCTCATGGATTTGTATTTTGCAATCCACACACTTGGTAATTTTTATGAAAAGACCAAACAGCAAAAGGCAAAGCCTCGAGGTCTCCCCTCACATTTTAGCGAAGATTTAACTGCACGATGACATAGTGAATAAGGGCCTTCTTCTGTGATTTGCTCAGTACCTCCTATGATTTACCCTTGGTGCCAATAAGAGCCGGCAGTATTTTGCAGAGGGTGTGTATCCCACGGTAGAAGCAGGTCCTAAGAGTTTTATGAGGCACAGAGTGAAACAGCAACAAAAGCTGTAATCTGAACATCCCCACGCTTCTCCAAATAAAAGGAATAAATATATTTTATATTGTGGCCTTTGCCTTTTTGTTTGTTTGTTTTTAGATTGCTATAGCTGATGCACATGCTACTTAAGTGTGTCGAACAGTACCGAGTAAGTCACTCACCATCGCTGAAAAGCGAGGGATGTGCTGGGACAACACTCGTGTTAGTGAAACACATTCCAGTGCAGGCTGGATAAGAACTTCCTGGCCCCTGTGGTGGGTGGGAAAACATTGTCTGATGACGTCTGTCAGGCCCCTCTCCTTCACCTGTAACTTCACAAATGCTCTTCCCTACATTGACAGTGCCTGTATTCTGCACCAAGGAATACATAGATGCTAAGATTGAACTATTAAAATGAAACAGTATTTGAGCTTTTCAAGCACGAACTAACAAGTGATGAAAACACTTTTTCTGCTCATTTCCTTTAATGGTCTCCGCAACCCACTCAAACTAAAATAATTGTAAAAAAATCTAACATTTTCTTTGGAACAAAGAGGTGATTTTCTTCTTTCTCCTCTCTCTCCTTTCACACAGACAATTTTAGACATCTAGGTCTAGACAGCTCTGATGAAAGCTGTTTCTCAAATGCTTGTATGCCACTGATTTTACATTATTGGATCTCTCATCCTCTAACCTTGTATCATTTTTTTTTTCAGCCTGGTTAGGGGAATATTTGCTGGATCAAAA
The DNA here is from genome assembly GCA_013397155.1 of Irena cyanogastra. NCBI lineage: Eukaryota > Metazoa > Chordata > Aves > Passeriformes > Irenidae > Irena > Irena cyanogastra. The sequence continues at coordinate 309,346 of VWZV01012879.1, read as the reverse complement.
AGATGCAAGTTATGGGCCAAATTCTGTTCTCTTCTGAACCCATTTCATTATTTATACATGAGTTTAGACCTGTTTTAGTGAATTAGAATTAGATTTTGCATTTATCTGTTTTACTTCACGCACTTAGTTTTGTCAAAGTATACTGAGTTTATGCACAGATGTTTGTTATCATAGCAGTAATTTTTCTTTGTTGGTTTTGGTAGCTCTAGGAACATTTGCCTGTACAAGGACAGCTTGCTCCTGCTGTTTCTGCTGCACTTTTCCAGATATCAAGTCACATGAGAAAACAAATCACAGTGTGTTTTTGTGGTACTACGTTTTGGTTAGCTATTGATGTGCTTTCCACAGGAGTTCTATATGAGCAAAAGTGTGACTAAACTGAAGTATCAGAGGTCATACACAGAGGATAATGATGTCTGGCCATAATGCTAACAGTAGTAATACTTACCTGAAACACAGTAAATGAGAATTTAGTGAGTAGTGCTCTTTGTCTGTTTGGATGTCTCTTCAGGATTGCGATTTGTCTTCTTATTAAGACATGGCTACACTACAAAAATGTTCAAGAATTCATATCCATAAACCTCTGAGAAGCATCACCTGCCGTAAAGTCAGAGAAAAACAAAGACAGAATTAAAGAAAACCTCGAGTTCTTTCAGCGGTTCATGACTGGCTCCAACATCATCCACAAAAAGGCTCACATATTCACCTATCCAAAAAAAAGATACTTCCTAGGATAAGCACATACATGTGCTATGACTTTCTCATGTTCAGGCAAAGATGACAAGTCTGATTCAGAGCCTTGTACCTGCCTAACTGAGCTCTGCCTATATGATCAATGGGGAAGCGAGACCTTCTTATCAGGAATTAATTTCCAGGTTTCTTTTTGCTGTTATTGACAAATATTTTGTCATTAATATATAACAGTGTTTAAAATGAAATAAAATGCATGAAATTATAGCCAAGGCATTTTTGGTAAACATTATAGTGTTTTTATGTTAATCTTAAGCAATTAAAGGCCAGATTTCAAACAGATGAAAACACTCTATGTCTCCAGCGTTAGAAGACTAGTTAGTTGAAAATGATTTCTGAAAAAGCCACAAGCTATTGATTGTATTATTTGTGAGCATGGTTATTTTGAGCATCTTAAATGCTATTCTGTTTTCCTGTCCTTAAAGCAAACACACAAGCAAAACCACAGACAATATGCAGGAACTTGCTGCTGCTTTCACTTGACAATGGTGTTTCATTGCCGCCTTTTTGTGGTTAGAATAACTGAGCTGAGGGTAATGGCACATCAAATAAAAGCTATGAAAGTCCATGTCTTTTGAAAAAGAAAACAAAAAGTTGTAAATAGAAGACAGGACTGAAAATTAGAATGATAAATTGAAAAATAATGTGATTGAATTTTTTCTGAAAATACAGTTGAATTTGCTGCCATTATTTAAGCTGCAGTACTATGAACAGTGACTTTATTTGGGAGAAAAAATAGTAGGAATTTTATTCTTCTGCATTCCTATTTGTTTCCTGGCATCTTCTGATAATATTTTTCTCTATTTTTTCCGTTATTATTTGCTAAATATATTATGACATTTTATTTACCTTGGTCAAGAGCTTTGAGACCTCTGTGTGGCTTCCCAATTCTAGCAATATCACAAATAAATCACTGATCATTGTGCAGAAATACCACAGTTTACGTGAAGACAGAATAATTTTTTTGTAGAAGAAGCAGGTTTATACTGGATAGTTGGATTACTGTATCTGTAGGTATGAGTATAGAATACACCCGCTCGTATCTTTCTTTTTAATTAGTACCAAGTAGGTTTTATTAAAGCAATGTGTTACAGAGGAATTCTGGAAGTACATTGGTAGGATCTACATTATTCAATACGACATTTCATTTTATGGACGTATGTTTTTTCTGCATGTGTAAAATTAGGATATGTTGTTAGTCTTTTGTTAATTTCCAGATAATTAAACATTATTATCTATTTACCAATGAATAGATGTGATCTGTTTACAATATCAGAGATGTATATAAAGCACCTAGCTATAGTTGAAGCTCTAATTAAAATACATCATTGTTTGTCATGGTTTTAAGGTGAAAATTAAAAAGCGTTGCCAAATTAATCTTCAATCAAGAGTTCATTAATTAGCTAACCTTCTGTAAATGGGCTGCAGTTTGATGACAGCTCACTAAAGGACCATTTAAATGAATTCCTGATTGTATCAATCAGACAGGGAAAAAGAATTAGATTTGCAGCTCTTTTGCAGTAGCTCCTGCAAACATTTTCCCAACATTTAATGCACACAATGGATGTTAAACTATTTTAAAGTGATGAATCCTTTTTATTACTGTCCCAAACTCTGTTACTTCTTGCTGTATATCAAGAGGAAATGTATAAGGCTGCCAAGGTTTCATGATCCTGAACAGAATATTGCAGAGGAATATGCTTTATAACATAGTAATAAGCAGTTGCTTGAAATAACATCATAACTTTCCATGAGAAAAACGTTTTGAACAAATTATTGATTGTATAATAGTCTTTAGTAAAATTTACTTTGCATCTGTCATGAATTTTAAAATATGAGGGCTTAAGTGGTCAGGTACTTCAGTTGCTTTTCTTTTGTGCTGGCAACATAAAATTTCTGTACCTCTAGTCTATCTGGAAATGTCTGCCATGAAAGTGACAAATTAAAGATGTTAGTGCTAGATAAGAGTATATTTCTGTGCTACTTTAGTGCATGTAGTATCTATCTAGACCCATCATGAGGGTGAAAAAAGAACTTTAGAGTGGGTTGTAGAAGTTAATACATGATTTGGCAACACCTTTTATGGTGTATAGGTGGGATTGCTTTAGTCGGATTTTTTTTTTTGCATATATTTAGTCTGTATGTATGCCTTTTGTGGTTCTGTGTGAACATGTGTTTTATGAAAAGTACGGTCAAAATAACAGTCTCTATTTACTCTTGCCAAAAGTTCTCCCTCTAAACTCTGCATAAACACACATTTAGTTGACATTTGGGGTGGTTATCATCTTCATGAAATAAAATGCTTTGGGTTTTTTGGGAGGATGGGTGTAGTTATTTAGTCACTAGGTTCGTATACTCAAAGCTCTTTGAAACAAAAGTGCTAATTAAGGCCAAGAAAGATGGAGTGTCAAAGCACTAAGTGACATACTGCATTTCATAACATTGTAAGCTTCTACAAATTGAAAAGCCATGGTGATTTTTTTCACCTGTAGAAGTATTTCCATTTGTTTAGTGTTACATATACTGATATTATTAACCAGTTATCTATAATTGATGTAATATTCTCAGGTATTGTAAGATACGTCCCTGTCTTGTTTAGAAGTATGTTAAAATACAACTTAAATTGAATTATTATTTTTCTGACCAATGGAGAATTGTACATTTTTGTTATGATCTGCCGTGACACAATAACCTTGTCCAGCACTGCTACATCTGCTCAGACTATCCTGCCAATTAAACCAAAGACCTGGTGTGTTTTTTTTTTTCTTAGTCAAGGTGTTTATATCTAACATTTTATTCAGATACAGTAACCTAGTGTGAAGGAAAATCAGGTGGTTTTTTCCTCTGTGCTGATTTGCATATGCATGTCAAATCTAGCTATGCCATTTTTTATGGTATTGAGGAAAACAAAATGACCTTTACTCAAGTTCTTAAAAGTGGAAGGTTCTTATGTTCTGAATTTTCAGGTAGTGGGGGGAAGAGCCTGGAAGAGCAAGCATTTGCTGATTACGCCACTGATGCTTACAACAGTCTGATACAGTCTAATACACTAAAACTCTCTGTGCCTTCCTGTTATAATTGCATCTCTGCTCAAGGCTACTATAGTTAGGCTACATTAAATCTCATTGTCAGTCAGGCTGCATAAGGCTCAGGAAGCTCACGGGCTGGAGCTGGGCAATGTGATCTTCCTCAAGAGCAACTTCTCTCACTGCTACTTGCTTGTCTTCTCGCAGACTGCTACATTACTATGTACATAATGGACACCCCTTACATAAATTATGTAACTTGATTTCTCCCCCTGTCTGACAGACATGATTTGCTTAAAAATAAATATGAGCCTGGCAATCTAGGTTGCCCATTCTCCTTTTAGCTAACTGCACATGCTATTTATCATATCGAACTAAAAGGAAAAGCAAAAAGTCACTACTTCAGTTATCATCCAGCACAGGGCTCACATATTGGAGGTGGGTCATGTACACTTCACATGTATGATAAAATATAGGAGCTTTCAGCAGGGCTTCTATCAAAATAATTATCTAAGCAATTATCTGTGCTATTCAGCCAACTTTTGCATGCAATGGTGTTTCCGTGCTTTTGTGTTCATCAACCTTACTGCTTAGTTCTCATAGGAACTATTAGACTGACAGTTTTCAAATTGTGCAGAAAAGACAAAGAAAGAGAAAAGGGCTTTTTATAGAAAATTGTACCTTTATTACAGGTAGTTAATAAGCATTAATATAGTAAAAAATCAATGGGTTAAATGCAATTGCATGATTTTAACCGGTGCAAAACTTTTGGTCCTGTGCAGGTGGCCTGCATTTTCAGAAGGTCGTCTTTAAGAGACTCAACACTGCAGTTCTTTTCCTCCCAAATGCAATGCTCTGTATGAAAGAGGAAAGGACAAGTAAACCCTGATGTGCTGTGGTTGTTTGAATTTTGCAAAAAATTCCTGATCCTGTAGCTTGATACAAGGAGGAACATAAATGAACTGTCCTTGAAGCATGCATCTCAGGATAATTTTGTCATTATTGTTATTACTATTAATTTAGTGGCTTGTTGGCTTCTGTAGATATATATCAAATTAGATATGTTTTAATTTTGGGGTCCTCAAAGGTCTGTGTTGATCAGCATAGGCTTCAGGCAATAGTATCCATTCAGTTTGGCATACAGACAGAAGAATTAACACTAATGATTGTATGCTTTTAGGAAAACAAAAAACTGATTTATATTGTGTTAAGATTTGTGTTGTTCTCTGTCTTCTTTTAAGATACTGTTTACATTCTAAGAATGTTGGCTTTGTCAAGGGGTAACCTTTCTATTATGCAAGGAAAACCCTACAAGGGAAAAGACAGTATTTTATTAAAAAGTTTGCTGTTTTGTTGTGGCAGTTTTCTTTGAGCGCATCATGTGTGGGGAGAGAAGGACAGTTCATAGGTGGGAAACTCTACTAATGCATCTATATTTAGTGGTTGTGTCCTTCTTCCCAGTTACTGGCAAAGTGCTGAGAAAAGTAAACCATGTGCTTTTGTACTGTCATATTTGATTTGGACTATATTCTCACTGTTGTTTGAAGCTAACATGAAACGCAGTGTCTGCATGACCCATTTTAGCAGCCCATTATCATAATTTCACTGTCATATGGCCACTGAGTTAATGTACTTACAAATGACAGAGAAAGTGTGTTACATGACCTTAGGGTTTTCAAAAATTAAATGACGTAGGAGGTCGTATTTCAAAGAATTGTTAAAGATTAGGGTTCTGGGCAGTTGGCTTTTGGCTTTTTTCTTCTACTCACCTTAAATTGTCATAGCACGTACCAAGAAGGTACCTTTATTTCATGATAGACAAAAATACTAAAATATTAACTTTTTCAAGCTCTGGATTGTAGTCGTTAGCCTACTAATTTTGAGTAAGGCTGAATGCAGTCTATTTTAATTATTTTACTTATTTTTTTCATTGTAACATCGTCCATCTTCTTGGTATAATGTAAGTTAAATTGTCTCTTGTATTGTCTCTTATTTTGCCAGGTGGGGATTTTTGTTTGTTTGTTTTGTTGTTTTTTTTTAAAGGAATTATTTTGAGTGTATGAAGCAAAGCAAGTATGTTTCCTGGCTTTGCTGCAATGGGGCTATCTTCTGGTTGATCATGTGATGTGGTACTACCGGGAATAGTTTTGGTTTGAAAAATAACCTTTTTAACAAATGGCTTTCTTAATTTGAGTATAAACCAGATCTGAATGTGTTTCTTAATTTAAGCAAGTGACATTGGCATTTTATCAGAGCCCAGTGTCCCTACACTTCCCAAATTTTATGGTGTCATGAACCTACATTGCTAAAACCCGCCACACTGAGTGATTGATGTTTCTTTCATCACAGAAGGGGTTACATTGAGGGTAAACCACAATGGCTATGATATATATTCAGTAAGTGAGGAAATGGCAGGAGAAACCACAAACATGTAGTCCAAGTGGCATATCCTCACCTTTTCCTCATAAAGTTTGGTATTGAAACCAACTGCCTTATCTTTCCTTTACCCTTGTGAAGTTGGGAAATCCTGTAGGCAGCATTCTGCACAAAAGGCCTCTCCAAGGCTCTCCTGCTTGAACTAGAGTTACACAAACAAACGCGGATCCTTTTTCTTCCCCTAGAAATAGACGGAAGTCTGTCTTGTAAAAAACCCAACCAACTGAACAAACAAAACCCCCAGCCTTTGTTGTGACTAATATATTCTCTGAAAGTGAAACTGTATGACAAGCAGAAGGAATCCCGTAATTTTACTTAAGGACTTATTTGGCAATGCTAGAAACATAAAGTGGGAAAAGGATCTCTCTAAGCTGGACCTCCTTTACCACCCACAGGCCAAGTAATTTGTGACTCTTGAGTCAGGTTTGCTCATCTGGGCTTGCTCAGGTAACCTGTGGTATGTTACAATGTTGTTGTGGGGTTGTTGGTGGTTGAGTTGTGTGAGCATAATTTTCACTTGGAAACCTTGTCGAGGCAGAAGCTGCCTTCACATATGTGGAAATTTTGTCTTGGCAAGGACTGTAGAAGGAATCAATATTCTTCACTCAAGCAGTGTTAGAAACCCTCCAGTCTC